>JAMFQS010000045.1:158075-211798 GCA_025503055.1 Sordariomycetes sp. B11D1 | reverse complement strand
CCCCCCGCCCACGTGGATGCAATACCGCGAGGAACGCGGTCTCACGCTGGCTCCTTCGGCCATGCTTCGCCAACGTTTCCGCGGGGCAAGATCTCTCTCAGGGGACCGCGCGGTCCGGGAAGCGAAAGAGAGTCCAGTATGGAATCTTACTTCTTCATAGGAAGAGTGAAGACGAGCGAGAAGATGCCGAAAATTGCGTGGGTGGGTGGACTTTGCGCTTGGCACTTGCATGGAATATACCAAGAACATGACCAAATTATACATCCAACATCAAAACATGATACGCAAAGTCTGCCCAACTCTTGTACAACATGAACCTCTAGTAAATCCAAACAAAGAGCCGTCCCGCCTATCCACCCACACGATACACCTCGACCTGCCTTCCGCAGCACTCCTCACCGAATCACAGCATCCACCCTCTTCGCCTCCTCAACCGCCTTCTCCAAAACCTCCCTCTCCTCCCCCGTCAACTCAACCGCCCTTGCCCCCCTCATACAGCTAAACACCCCCTTATTCCCCTTCTCCCACGTCCCATTGACCATCCAATGGGTCGGTACAAGGAACGTCTCCTGGTCTTTAATCTTATTCTTCAGCAGACTCCCATTATACCACAACAACTTGTCCTCCGCGTCAACGTGCGCAATCACGTACGAGCACACGCCGATATCCTTCTTATCGGAATCGTTACGGTCAGTGGGCCCGTTTCGATCGCCGAGCCAGCCGGCTATGCCGCCGTAGTACCGCTCGAACTCGTAGGGTCCCTCGGTGAGCTCCATGCCGAACCACCAGGTTTCCTTGTCGCCGTACGTGACCTTGTACGTGACCTTTTCCCTTACAGCCTTCGAGTTCTGCCACGCTGCGTGTAAGAGGCCGATCCATACTCCCAGACGCGATTTGTCAACCACAACGACGCCCGAGTCCTCTTCCTCTGCGTACCCCTCCGTCCACGCTAAGGACCTTTCCACTTCAGGACTCGGGTGCACGACCTGCGCCTTCCACCATTCTGTGCGCGCCTTGTACCGTCCCTTATCGATCAGCCTGTCGTGGAAAAACAGCGCGCCCTTGGTCACATACCCCGGCTGCGCAAAGAAAACCTCGGGCTTCTGCAAAAAGACGGTATCCGCGTCCGCAAGGACGACTTCCGAGAAGGAACTCGCCAGGACGGCCAAGGGCTTTATCGCCCAGCCCCCCTTTGCCAGATCCAGAGTCGAGTCATTAAAGATGGAAAGGACGTCCAGGAACCTGACGTCAGTGTCAGGGAACAGATCCGTCATGAGCTTCCGCTTCTCAGGGCCGAGGTCCGCATCGCCTGCATAGGCTACCTCCACTGGTAGGTCCGTGCCGTGGGCATGTAGGAGAGAAGCGATGAGGTGGCATGCCATCCGGAGGTTCTTTTCCCCTGCTGGCACGATGATCCCCTTTGACCCGGACACGTAACGCTCGCGGAGGGATCTCAGCGGTGTTGCGCTACCGCCTGGTGGGTTGGCTAGGAAGGGAAATATCGATGGCGCGGCGAGTTCGATTGCTTCGTCCACTCTCTTCTTCGCCGACCCGTCGACCCTCGCAGACAAAGAGAGCCACTTCTTCAGTGCGACGGCGCGCTGGCCCCGCTCGCCGAACTGCTCCTTTACAGGATTGGTCTGGGGGTACCGCGCATAGTACGCGGCCGTGTGCTCCAATAAGTCGATGGTCGCATCGTCAGGTGGGATCGGGGGATAACCAATTCTCTGGGAAGAGGGCGGAGGGGAGGGCACCTGGCAAGGCCAGGGGATAGTGGTTGGGCGCTCACTGTAGAGGCGGAGGGTTGAGAGGAGGCCTATGAAGGTCAGGGCCACCACGAGGGGGAGGGTGCGGTAGAGAGGGTAGAGCTTTCGGCGGTGGTTGTCGCCCATCGTGTTATTCTGAAGCGATCCGGGGGTGAGTGACGACCGACTAGAAGGCCACGCGCGGCGGGGGGGTGGTGACAACAAGGATAGGAAAGGAGAGCGCAAACTGGCATCCTAGCTCTAGGGTCGGGAACAATGATATCCGCGCGGCCTTCATGTTGGTGCCACTGTCGCCAAGACAAGTTACACGCATGCCGAACCCTCGAGACATCGGTGCCTAGAGTCCGAGATAACACGAGAAAAGGAACCCTATACACGCCCCGGTTGGGAAAGGGGCGCATGTCAGGAAACATGGGATGACGCTCGCACAGCCGGCGCCACCAAACTTTGCGTCCCACCATCGAGACCTCCCATCTGTTTCTCGATTGACCTAGGCTTTCGGGTGGCCTGATAGTATTGGGAGTACACGATGAGTTGCGCGACGCACCAGTCTCGTCTATATGAGGCTGAACTGGCAACATCAGTCTCGTCAGCTGAGATAGGCGGACTGAATGCGACACTTGAAGGGGAGGACCTAGATGTGGTGAGTCGGACGGCCACGACAGAGAACGAGGGGACTCTCACGGAGCGGAAGTCGTCAATAAGGGACGGTGCCCTAGGCTCGATCATGCCGTTGTGCCGTCTTCCGGCGTCTTTGAGAGCTTGCGTCACCGGCCAAACTCACAATCACGAGAAGCGCCATACCCCGTACTCCCAGCGGGGGAGACTGTCCACCGTGTGACCTTCGGTGAGCACGTCCCAGGCCGGCGCGGGATTTTGTCTCGAGCAGGAACAGCTGAAACGCCTGCCTCTGCACAAGTTCTTGAAGCGTGACCCATCACCGGCTTGTGTTAACTGACCCCGTGCAAGTGATGCATCGCACTCATCCATTTCACCCTCGCCAGCTCACCACACCCTTCGCCCACGCATGGCAATCGGATACTCGCCTGCAATCCTTAGGAAAGTACTAGGATCGTTCTGTGTGTTCCCCCCAACATCCCTAAAAGCCTGTGGCAATCCTCGGGAATGAAGAACGAGCTCCTGGATACGACGAGGTGCAAAGTGCTCTCGCATGAACAGGCGCAGTGGATAGTCGACAGCAGGCGCTTTCCGATCGGCAATATCAGGTCCGAAGGCGCAAGGAGGATACGTGAACAGAAATGTAGCTCTTTATTGGCCTATATCTCGCGGGTACTCTGGTCTTTGAAATGACGAACATCCCCACTAAAGTTGGCGTCGAACGCAAGATCCGAGAGGCCACCGAGTGGAATTAATTTCTTGTGAACTGCAGAAAGTCAACTGTCGACTCAAATAATCTGAGGACACAGGCGCCGCCCGTTTTCAATAAGCACGCACATGCTCTTTCCATTCTTCGTCCCTCACCTCGCGCCTTCCTCATCCTATCACCTTTCCTATCCGCCGCTCCTTCCTTTCTCGCGATGCATTCAGGTCATGCTCATCGGTCTCTCCATATCGATCCGTTCCTTCCAGACCTCTTCGTCTTCTCCTCGGCTTCCCCTCCCGTTTTTTGCTCATGTAACCGGTGTTGCAGTAACAGCTTACCCTTGCGACAAAAGGCCGCGACACGGGAGGTAATGGAGACGAGCCTGGCGCTGTGAAGCAAAAGGTGGATCGAGGACGATGCTGAGATTATTACATGGTTCAATCGTGTCCATGGCCATCAGACTCTGTGACGTCTTCCGTGTCAACTCCTGACGTTGGACGTGTTCGCAGCTGAATCCTTTTGGCGTTCCGTTCCGAGTCATCTTAAGACTTCTACGGCGATTCGGGACCTGCCACGGACAGAATACCCAGACCATCATGATCCTGAGACCAAGAGGCAGGGGACCCCACGCTCGTTCCTGACGAACGCTTGCTCGACCGACACGAGCTGCAAGGGAAAGAGCAATGGAGACGGAGCTTTACAGTGGAAGGTGACGATGGGAAGATACAAAAGGGGAAGAAGAGATGTAGGAGCTCTTGGAGCCTCATCCGCGTGGGAATTAAGCGGACACGGACTATGATCCTCCGGAGATGTATTTTACTCTTGCAGCCTTTGAAAGAATTGTGCCTCCCGTGAGAGTGGCACGGCGCGCCGGCTAGACGGTCCCTCTCGCACAAGACGTGTTTGAGGGCGTCGGGACCCGTGGGGGAGGGGTAGCTGGCGCGCTGGGCTGCTTTGCATGTCACAATGAAGCGAGGGTTGACATGTAAAGATGTTGCCCTAAGGCTACGAGGGCAAGGCCTGAGTCGGGATGGCCTGTGCCGGTTGTTCCGCAGTACAGGCGCTTGCCTGCTACTTGGGCTGGGACATCAATTGCTGAGGTACTGATGATAGGCAAAGGCGCAAAGGCCTGGAACTCTCCGGTAGAGGCCTTGTAGATGAGCAAGAGTGAAGGCAGGCGAGCATATTCCACGCCTGATGGAGCCCGGCACGGATGGCAGGCGAGACCGACTGTCCATAATGAATGGCGCAGATGGCATAGGTCTTGTCGATGGGCGGACAGGTGCAACCCGGTTTGAAGTCGGGAGCTCGCCGAGCTCGTGGTACCGGACTGACATGCTCCTCGGTGGTCAGGAGGGGGATACTTCTCCGTAGTCTCTCCATCACAGAAATTTTCTCCATTTAAACACGTTCGCTTGACAGCTGTCGCGCGCATCCGCACTCCGCCCACAGCTGCACATAGTCACCACGTGACCCCTATCGCACTCAGACCGACCCGCACCCGATTCCCACCGTAGGGTTTTCACACCCCACACGAAATTTTACGGCGCCCTGCCTCTGGATCCGGCCCTTTGTCGACGACCTCTCTGACTTTCCCGCTTCCCTCCAAACGATACCCGCCAACTAACCCCCCGACCATCACCCCCTTCCCCCTTTTCTTTTACGTGTCGAACGACGTAAAACACAGTCACAATGGCCAAGCTCTCGTGAGTTTTCCCTGTCCCCGGTGTGCCTCTGATTTTAGATCGGTGGGATCTTGGGAAAGTTTCGTTTTGGAGGGGGAGGAGGGGAGGAGGGAATCTGGGTGGGAACCGCGATTTCTTTTCTCGAGAACGAACCCGACGATGCCGTGAGACGGCCTCCGCGACAAAAAAAGAATTCGACAGCCCTCGACGTTCCCACCCGCCGACCCCCCCGCCCTCTCTCCCGAAACCGAAACCGAAACCGCCCGAGCCATGAATATCAAGGACAGCTACTAACTCCGGCCCAGTCGTGGTGCCCCCGGTGGCAAGCTGAAGATGTCCCTCGGTCTCCCCGTCGGCGCCGTCATGAACTGCGCTGACAACTCGGGCGCCCGGAACCTGTACATCATCGCGGTCAAGGGCACTGGCGCGCGTCTCAACCGCATGCCCGCGGGCGGTGTTGGTGACATGGTCATGGCGACGGTCAAGAAGGGAAAGCCCGAGCTCCGGAAGAAGGTCCACCCCGCCGTCATTGTCAGGCAGTCGAAGCCCTGGAAGAGGTTCGACGGTGTCTTCCTTTACTTCGAGGACAACGCTGGTGTTGTGAGTGCTCCCTGGTGGTTTCCAAAATGGTGGTGGTGGGGCGGGGGGGGGGGGGGGGGCGGGTGGAGGAAAGTGGAGGTTGAGGGGGAGGAGAGGCGATTCGACTTGATGGAAGGCTGTCTTTTGAGGGATTGTGTACTGACTGGAATAGATCGTCAACCCCAAGGGTGAGATGAAGGGCTCCGCCATCACCGGCCCCGTAGGAAAGGAGGCTGCCGAGCTATGGCCCGTACGTTCCCCACGATGTCCCCCGAACCATCCCACCGAAGCTAACACCACCTCCAGCGTATTGCCAGCAACTCGGGTGTTGTCATGTAAAGGGTGTTGGGAAAATAGAAAGGGAACAAAAGAAAGCGGGGGGAGCCTGCGGAGGGATGGGAGTGGTTTCAAACGGGGTGTTCATTCGGGTTTAGGCCTAGGGAAAGCATTTTTTCATGAAATGGAAACTTCGTTTTGTTTGTCCCATGTTTTCGGTGTTGAGGGACAATATATGGGTGTTACGGTGCTCGGCTTCGATGGGTCCCTGGTGAAACACCGGGAGGTCTTAGAAAGGTATGGACTCGAGTGTTGAATGAAGGCATGTCTGTACGTCGGCAGGAAACCAAAAAGATTCGAGAGTCTCGGAGAGTGCTCGGGACCGCTGGCAACGTGCCGTTGTCGAATCTTCCGCCTCTGTACGCTACCTCGTGCTAGCCACATGTGTTGCAAACGACAGCTACGTCAACAGCAGCCCACCCACCCCCCTTTTGCGTCTCCCTGTCCCTCTCGGAGCCGCGATACTCGCCAGACACCAGCTCGACACTAGGCATTTCCCATCTGACCTCCAGTCCCGTCACCTTTCAACAGCCAGACGCACCGCGAGTGAATTAGCTATTACGTACCCGAGGACGGAACCCAGCCCCTATATCCTCTACTCTAAACAAGAACTCCCAGGCGCCAGGCATTGCTTCCGAGTACCCAGCAAGAGAACCAAGACAAGTCTCGACAGAACGAACCAACACGGCACACCACACAACGCACCCCTAACAGCAGTTATTCCCCCTCCTCCGCCCTCCCCCGAGACTAAACACCTCCTCCCACTCCCTCAGCGCCCCCCAATTACTCGCCCCCCTAGGCCTCCCATACCTCCCCCCGCCCCTCCTCCTCCTCAACCCGCCGTCCTCCCCCGTCGCAGAGCTCTTTATACTCCCTCCGTCACTCCACCCAGCCCCATACGAGTCCCCGTACTGGATCCCGCTATTGGGGTCGTCGGGATCCACCTCCCCCAGCTCGATCTTCGTGAGAATCATCCTCGCCAGCCTCCCGAATATCTCGTCTACCGCCTCGCCGGTGAAGGCGCTCGCCTCCATCACGACGGGCACGCCGGCGGTGCTGGCCCACGTGCTCGACTCGGCGCTACTGACCTCCCTCCCCTCCGGCGCAACCGTAGCCCGCTGCCTCGTTCCCGCGGAAACCGACCCCGAGTGGCCCCGCACCGTCGAATCACTATCCCCCGTCATCACCGTACTCAACGACGCCTCGCTAGGCGCGCCCCGCAACGAGCCCCCCACGGAATCCGCACTCCCCGTAAAGGCAGAGTCCACGCTGCCGGGGGGCAGCGACGTGTCGACCAGGGGCGCCGCGGACGCGAGGTCGAGCTTGTTGCCGACGAGCAGGACGGAGAGCTGCGGCGAGGCGAGGTGGCGTGCGTCGTTCAGGAAGGGCGCGACGGAGCGGAAGGAGGCGTGCGAGGTGATGTCGTAGACCAGGATGGCGCCGGCGGCGCCGCGGTAGTAGGAGCGGGAGACGGAGCGGAAGCGCTCGGTGCCGGCGGTGTCCCAGAGCTGCGGGGTGTCAGGGGTGCTGTCTGCCTTGTAAGAGGAAGAGGGGGGGGAAGGCCTACCTGCAGCTTTATCCGCTTCCGCCGCGCGCCGGTGCCGACCTTTATGATCTTGCTCGAGAACTCGACGCCGATGGTCTGGGAGGAGAGGACGCGCCACTCGTTCTTGATGAAGCGGTGCAGCAGGCAGGACCTGTCGCTGCGTCAGAATTCGCCTTGCCGTTGCCCGTGGGTCCCGACCGGGAGATTCCTTGCGCCCCCGGCTCGGCAGGGTAGCTGTCCCGGGAGGCAGCTGAGCGGGCCGAAGGGAGAGAGGGAGGGCAGGGGCAACTCACTTCCCGCTGCCGCTGGGTCCGAGGAGGATGACCTTGGCAAGATAGTCGTACATGCTCCCGAGCTCCTGCGCAGTCTCAGCATCGTAATGGTAGGCATCGAGCGGCCCGAGACGCACCTGGTCCAGCGTGCCAGCGCTGTCCTCGCTCGCGGCCGAGCCGCCGCGTGGTCTCGTCATTGTCGGAGCCGGATACTACTTGGCAATCCGGCGCGCCGGGTATAGCTGGTATCAGATGGTTCGAGTCGTAGATTCGGAGGGGCGCTTCGTCGTTTGCACGCAGTTCGAGGGATGGAGGGCGATCGAGGCCCCCTTTGGATTTGGGGGGGGGGGGTGATGACGGATGGGTCGGAGGATTAGGTGGGTGGGTCACTTGATGACGGGCAGCTTCGCTGCTGTCGGATGTAGATGCCAAGTCTATCCTCCTCTTCCTCTCTTCCCACTCCGGGGGGGGGGGGGGGGGGGGGGGATGTAATTTATAGGCCGCACCTGAGAGAAATGAAAAAATGAAGGAAAAGGATAAAAAAAAAGTGTTGAAAACCCAGATTCGAGGCGCACATGACTGCCGCTCAGATCCCCCTCGGTTCGCCCTCCCTGAATTGCATCAACGGTGGCTGAGACTCCACCGGAATGCATAGCGCCTCAAACAACCCCCATCCTTGTGCCTCTTTACCGCTTCGGGGCCGCTGACTAGCGTGGGGGCCGGGGGCGCTGGTCTCACAATTGACGGCAGTTGCACAGCGGCTTGTGCAGCGCGCATGCATGTCGGAGGAGAGAGGTACCCGCGGGCTACTCTGTGTCAGCTACGTAAGCAGCGCCAAGCCGGCTACGTAGCTGGGGGCGCGGGGAACCCGGGGTCGAGGCGCTCTGCCGAGGCTCAAAGGCCGCTGGGGGGTGGTATAAGTGCCGTGGGCGTGCGACGACAAGAGCTCCCTCGACAAGCCACCAGCCTTCTCGGGGACTTTTTCGAGACCGTTCCGAGTCCACGCCAGCTAAGACTGCGAGCCTCAGCATCTAGTTTCCCCCCTCCCCCTCAACCCAGACATACCCGACTTACGGACACCATGAAGATCGATGGCAGGACCTTTGTCGTCTCCGGAGGGTAACGCCATCCCGTTCTACCGCCCCCCCTTCCTCCCTCTCTCTCGTGCTCGGACCCGTACTAACAACCTCAGCGCCTCCGGCCTCGGCCGCGCAACCGTAAACATGCTCCTCCAAAACGGCGCCAACGCCGCCATCCTCGACCTCAACGCCGACCTCGGCCAGCAGGCCGCCTCCGAGCTGGGCTCCTCGGCGCGCTTCTTCCAGTGCGACGTCACCAGCAGCGATAGCATCGCTGGTGCGGTCAAGGGCACGATGGAATGGGTCAAGGAGAGCGGGAAGCCTCTGGGCGGGATTGTCCCGGCGGCGGGCATTGCTACGCCGGGGACCGTGAGTCGGCCCCTCCTTCCAGGCTCTGATGATGGAGGAGTGGCGAAGTTGGGCATCTTGGGGCTGGGAATACGGTGGGCTGGGATGGCGGCTAACGCATGGACTGCGACAGATCCTCGACCGCACGGGCAAGCCCTTCGGCCTCTCCAGCTTTGACCTCGTAATGGCCATCAACGTCCGCGGCGTCGTCGACACGGTCCGCCAGTTCCTCGAGCACCTAGCCCAGGCCCCTCCCCACGGGCCCGACAACGAGCGCGGCGTCGTCGTCCTCGTCGCGTCGACGGCCGCCTACGAGGCCCAAAGGGGCCAGGTGGCCTACGGCGCCTCCAAGGGGGCCGTGGCGGGCATGACGCTCCCCATGGCGCGGGACCTCTCGCGGTACGGCATCCGCGTCGTGAGCATCGCGCCGAGCCCGTTCAAGAGCCCCATGGAGGCCATGATGAGCGAGAAGGTTAGGAAGGCGCTGCTGGATGCTACCGAGTTCCCCAAGAGGGCGGGGGATCCGGTGGAGTTTGCCGGGTTAGTGAAGCACGTCGTTGAGAACTCGATGCTGAACGGGAGTGTGCTTAGGATCGATGGGGGGACGAGGTTGCCGAGTAAGATGTAGGGGGGGGCGCATGTAGTTGTGTAGTCTGGCATGGAATCAAATGTAGTCTGCTGTGGCGGGGATACAGGGCATGGCTGCAGCTGCCGCGTGTCGGTGCGTAGGGGCCCTGTGGCTCCGGTGTCGGTGCTGGGAGGCGCTACCGCGCCCGTAGGAACAGGCTGCTCAATGGCGTCAGAGGTACGGATAGTGAGGGGCACATGGCAGCTCTCCCCACTTCCCCAAGCGCCCCCCCACATACATCGGCTCTCGGGAACGGCAGCCACCGACGTCCTTTTATGTCCTCGCCGCCGTCCTGACAGATGCGCCCGGACCTCGCCTCCACGCCGGAAAGCCACCACCAGCGAACGAGGAACCGCTTTAAACACCACACCTCTCGACACGCCCCGACGGACACAATGGCCCCGTACAAGGTCGCGGTGCTGGACGACTACCAGAACGTCTCGGAGCCCATCTTCGCGGCGCTGGATCGCTCGCAGTTCGAGGTCACCATCTTCCGCGACACGCTCCGGCCGTATCAGCACCCGGGCACGACGGACGCCGAGCGCGAGACCCTCACGAAGCGCCTCGAGCCTTTCGACATCATCTGTACGTCCGGCCCACAACGCGGACCAGCCAAGCAATAGACACCGGAGGGCCAGACTGTTATTGACGTGTAGCAGGCACCATGCGCGAGCGCACCCCCTTCCCACCCCCCCTCGTCTCCTCCCTCCCCAACCTGAAGCTCCTCCTAACAACCGCCCGCCGCAACAACGCCCTCTCCCTCCCGTCCTTCTCCTCCCGCTCCATCCCCGTGGCGGGGACCTCGGACCCGCCCTCCCCGGGCCCAGACTCCACGACGCAACACTGCGTCGCCCTCATCCTCGCCCTCGCGCGGGACATTCCGGGCTCCGACGGCGCCATGCGCAAGGGGGAGTGGCAGACCTCCCTCGCGACGCCCTTGGCCGGCCGCGTCTTCGCCACTCTCGGCCTGGGGAGGCTGGGCGCCAGGGTAGCGGCCATCATGTCCTCCGCCTTTGGCATGCGCGTCGTGGCCTGGAGCCAGAACTTGACCCAGGAGGCGGCGGACGAGAAGGCCTCCGAGGCGGGGCTCAGCACCGAGCTACCCGACGGGTCCAAGCGCTTCAGGGTCGTCTCGAAGGACGAGGCCTTTTCCTCCGCCGACGTGCTCAGCGTGCACCTCGTGCTCTCGGACCGCTCCCGGGGCATCGTGTCGGCCGACGACCTACGCAGGATGAAGCCCACCGCCTTCTTGGTGAACACCTCCCGGGGCCCCCTCGTCGACGAGGCGGCGCTCCTAAAGGTCCTGAAGGAGGGCAAGATTGGCGGTGCGGCGGTCGATGTGTTTGATCTCGAGCCGCTGCCAAAGGGCAGCGAGTGGAGGACGACGCCGTGGGGGGCTGAGGGGAGGAGTAGGGTTGTGTTGACGCCGCATATGGGGTACGTGGAGGGGGAGAAGTTGAGGGGGTGGTATCGGCAGCAGGTTGAGAATCTCGAGCGGTGGGCGAGGGGGGAGGAGCTGGCGGATAGGTTTGTGTAGATGCCGCCGGGCGTGTTGGGCGGCTTGTGGGCGTGAAGGCATCTAGATACTCTCCAGCGTCTTGTTACCGTGCGTCTCAGCTTGCATGTTTCACAGAGTAACTTCACTCCCGTGGTCTGCGTCTGCCATGAACAAGGCGGCAAGCGACCTGGCGGGACAACACTTGCCGTTTAATTACTCAAAGTCGTTCACATTCAGCTCTCATCCTCGTCAACTAGTCATAACCACCAAGCATGGTACAATCAGTACATGGAGAACCCAAGGCCCAGGGAGCGAGATGGAGGCCGAATCAGCCACGTCTTCGAAAAGCTTGCCTCCCCTTGCTTCCTTGCCGCCCTCCTTAGTCCTCTGGCCCCCTCTCCAGCCCTCTCTCATCCCCCGTAAGAAACCAAAGACAGGAACAGAAGGCATAGCCAACCAAACGCTGCCCATGCTCCGCCCTACCAACACACCACGAAGGCAAAGGACCTCAAGGTCTCAAACTTCAGTGCCGAGATTAGTGATATTAACAAAGGCAAGCTGTAAACAGTGGAAAAGACGGGAATGAAGAACCAGAGACTAGAATCCAAACGCCGGGCATTCCCTAAACAACGCAAAGCTTGTCCGTCTAAATATGCTGTTTCCTAGCCATGCGATATTCCCTCCCTTTCTCCCATTATGTTGCCTTTTCCTTTCTGACTGATGTTGCGTTTCCTGTAGGTCGATGTGCTGGCCGGCAAGTCACCAGCCGCGGCCGAGCCCCTTGGTGCTCCCCCGCCAAGCATCGCGAGATGCCACGCCTCAAACAACCCAAGAGACGCCATTCCTCTCATCCCGCGGCACACTCCCGCTGCCCTCCCTCCCCTCCCCGGGGTTCCCCTCCACCGACCCCTCCCCCGGCGGGCCCGCCGCCTTGGCGGCCTTCTTCTTCGCGAGCGTCGCCTTGCGCTTGTCGACGGCCTGCTGCATCGATCCGCTTGCCCAGCGGCCTTTTGTTTTTGTACAGTTAGCCTTCTCGTTGATATGCAGGACAAGGATCGGGGGATACTCACTCTTCATCGAGTGGCTCATCTTCTCGCTCTTGCTAAGCGCCGCATACTCCTGCGCGCTCAGCTCCCCCTGCCCTTCCTCGGCCTTCTTCGCCTTCTGCATCGTCTTCCTAGCCTTCGGCGTCGGCGTCGGCGTCCCATTCGCCGCAGGCTGCACAACGCCCACCGCACCTCCCTCTGCCGCAACAGCCCCCGCACCAGACTTGACAACCTTGATCCTCGGCTTCCTAGCCTTCCCCCCCTCATCCACAGCATCCTCCTGCGACGGCAAGACAAGCAGCCCCTCCACCCCGCTCTCCCTAGCCTTCTTGGTGACCTTCCTGGCCCTCTTCCCCTTGGCCTCCTCCCACTCCTCCTCCCCACCACCAGGCTTCCTCCCCTTCTTCCTCCCCAACTCCCCCTCGCTCCCCGTCGACGACGCGCTGTCCGGTCTCTCCGCGGACCTCGCCGCCAGAGCCCCGAAGCTACCCGCCTTGGTCTTGAGCGTCACGATCCGCTGTCCCCTCTTCGGCGTCTCGACCGACTCGACAATCTCGGAGGCCGTGGGGAAGACGGGCGCGTGCGGCTCGTACTCAGCGTGCTCCTCCGCCGCCATCTGCGCCTTGGTGCTCGCGCGCCTCACCCTCTTCGGGACGGGCGGGGGCGCCATCGCCGCCCCGGCATCCTCCGCCTCGCACTTCCTTCCCCTCCCGCGCTTCCCAGTGTTCTCATGCGCGGGCGCAACCCCGTTGACATGCCCGTTCTCAACGCCGTTAGCGGGAGCCTCTTCGTCCATCTCTGGCCCCGCCTTTCCCCTCCTCCTCCTCGGCACAGGTGTCGATCCCCTACTCGCAACTGGATCGAACATCTCCCTCTGCCTCCTAACCCTCTTCCCGCCCTCATCCGCCGCCTCCGTCGCCTTCGCAGACCGAAGCGGGTCGCTTCGTAGCGTCCTCCTCGGCTCCCCGTCGTCGCTGCCGTGCCGTAGCCTCTGCAGCACGGGGTCCTGCCTGCCCACCTTGGCCTGGTGGGAGTCATACCTGAACCCGTACGCAGCAGCCTGCACCCTGTCCTGGTGTCGCTGGTACGCAGTCTCCTTCTCCTCGGCCGTCATGGGCGCGCGGTACCCCTTCAGGACGAACGTCTTGCGCGAGACCTTGTCGCCGCGGCGCTCGAGCTGCTCGTTCGCCTCGTCGTGCGCGCGCCGGCGCTCGACGTTCTCGTAGTCGTCCACTATCGTCCCGAGCATGAGGTACTCCTCTTGTAAGGCGACGAGCGTCTTGTCGACGAAGCCGCACATCTCGTAGAGGTCTGACGTCGACATGTCCTTGTAGTGCTGGATCACGTCGTTGAACTCGTCAGGGTCCCGGAGGCGCGGGTACTTGTAGAAGCGTTGCGTCGGGGGCGGCTCCTCGGCGGCGGCGTCCTCCTCTACCTCCTCGGGGACGTCGTCCTCGTCGGGCGCGGCGGGGCTGCTGGTAGCCGTGGCGTGGTTCAGCTCCGGAACGGGAGAGCCCACGGCGGAGACGTCAATACGCGGGGAGACAGCGGCGGACTCGCTGGGCTCGTCCGCATCCTCGTCGGGCTCCTGAGGCGTGCCGTCTTCGCCGTTTGGGGTCGCATCCCCGTTGACGGCGGAGGGCTTGGACGAGGGCGTCGCGGACCCCTTTCTGTCGATGGAGGCCCGCGCCGCGCTGGACTGCGGCAGCCGGCTCTCGGGATGCATGGTCCACTGGCCGGCGATGTGCGGGGTGAGGTGCGACCAGGGCTTGGTGGGAGGGGGCGGCTCGACCTCGGCGGGGGGCTTGGGCTTCTGTTCCGTCTCGATGATCACGGTGTGGACCTTTGTGCCCCGTGGGAGCTGGTCTTCCACAGATGAGGCTGCGTCGTCTGCAGCGGGAGGGGTGAGCTCGAGTGGGGTGGTCTCGGAAGCCGGGGCAGCCTCTGAACTTGGGCTCTTTTGCGTCTCGGTCGAGGTGTCAGCTTCGGGGCTCTCGAGCACGGCCTTGGTGGTTTCTGGCTCTTGAACTTCTGGTTCAGCCGGCTCCTGTGCGGCGAGGTCTGGCCCGGCGGGTTCGGGATGAGGTGTTGGTTCATTGGTTCTAGCCTTAGGCTCGAGCTCAGCAGACGCAGGTTTCGCGGATTCCGACTCAACAGGTTCTCGAGCTGCCTCAGATTCGACAGGCTCGACAGTCTCGACAGTTCCAGACATGATCGTGGCATCCGCCATCTCAACGTCAGGGGTCTCGGCATCCTCAGCATGCTGCGCAGCCTCGGCTTCCCGGACGGGCTCCTCTTCCACAATAGGTTTCAAAGGCTCCGAGACGGTGCTCGGGCTGACGTCCTCAAACTCCTTCCACGGACGAGTGGGCACCTCAGGCGCGACGCCGTCAGCGCCAACCGACATCGGGAGGATAACACCAGGAGCAGAATTCCGTCTCGTGGGGGTAGGCGACGGTGCTTCCGCGGGGGCCTCCTCCTTGGGCGGCTCAACCTCTTCGGGGCGGGGGGCCGGCGCGGGCGAGGCCGCCTTGGCGCTGCGAGTCTTGGTAGCGGCGGAGGGCTCGGCCACTGGCGCGGGTGCAGGCTCTTCAGTGACTACCACCTTCTGCGTTTCGGCGGAGGGTTCGACCACCGGTGCAGGCGCCGCCACTTCCGGAGCGGCCTTTTCGCCGGCCTCCTCGACGTCAACGGACGGTTCGACGGCCGGCGCACGTGGCTCGTCGGGAGCTGGTTTGTTGTTGACGTTCTCAACATTGGCCGAGGGCTCAACCAGAGCGGGAACAGGAGCCGCCACTTCAGGAGTCACAAGTCTCGTCTCCTCCTTCAGCTCCCCCCTAGTCTCCGCTCCAAGGTCTTCCCTAGTCTCAACAACCTCGGGACTCCCCGTAAGCCCCGAGAGCCCCAAACCCCTCAAGCTAGCCGGCAGAGGTATATCAACGATAAACCTTTCGGGCTCCTCGCCCCTCGGCGACGGCGAGGAATCCAGCTCGTCCCTCCTCCTATCCTCCCCCTGCTCGGGCGACTCATCCGGCTGGACCCGGCCCCCGACCTCAATAGTGTCGAGAACGTCCTTGTCGTCCGCGAGCTCGGCATAAGACTTGAACTCCGCCGTCTTCCGCGCGGGGTTCTTCCTCCGCGGGGAGGTATCCCCGCGCCAGCCCTCCGTCGCGCGGCGGCGCGGGCCAGAGGCCTCGTGGCCCTCGTCGTCGGCCCTCTTACGGCCGCGGGAGGCGGAGCGGCCCTGTTGCGCCTGCGCCCTGCTGCGCCCGCCTAGCTCGTCGTCGATGTACTCAAACGAGTAGTCGATCCTTGCGCGCTTACGGAGCGAGTGGCCCCCCTTCTGGTTACTCGCCTCGGGGTCCTCGCCAGGGGTTGCGTCCGCGAACTCGGTGGTGCGGGAGCGCTTCCGGCTTGAGGTGGCCGGGGACGGGGTGGAGAACTTGCGGGCATCGGACGAGGCGAAGCCCGATGTGAAGGAGCGGGCCTTTGAGGATAGCCCCTTGCGGTCCTGGGGGGCGGTCTGGGGGGTGCGGTGGGCTGGGGGATTGGGGGACTGGGCGGGGGTGAGGGCCTCGGGGGCCTCTTGGGGGTGGGAGGAAGGGTCGAAGAGGCTGGGCAGCGTCTTACGCGCCCGGGCATGGCGGGCCTTTCCGCCTCGAGACGGGTTCATCCTGGACGTGGCGAGTATGCTGGGGTCTGGTGTTGCTGATACGGCGTGGCCGGTGGTGTAGGACTGCGAGTCGGTTAGAGCCGAGCGCCGAGTCGGATGCAGCGGGGACGGGAGAAGGGAAAGTGGCTAAATCAAGAGATACTGTGGCGTGGATGAGAAGGGATGAGTGAATGGATAGATGAGTAGGTGGGTAGCGATGAGGCAGGAGCGGGTGTTGGCTGGGATGAGGTCAGAGATTGTTGGAGGTGTGGATTGTGATTGGGCTTGGCAGGGAACGACACGGAACCGGCAGCGAGTGAGATGCTGTCGGGGGAAACAAGGAAAATGTGCGCTGATGAACGGGCAAACGATGGCGCGCGAGACTAGCGACTCGGCACTCGCGCGAGCAGATGACTGGCGGCCTGGCCTCACCATGTGCCGCCGCGTCGTGTAGAGGTTCGGCTCGGGGATGGAGAGGGAGAAAGCAGGAGGGTTCGGGTCTTGGCCCCGAGAAAGGCTTGGGCAGAGGAACGGAGCGGACGCTTGGTGCAGGAGTGCAAGCAGACCGGAGCAGCCCAACCCCGGGAAACGATGTGATGCAACGCGGTGGGGGAGCAGAAGCGCGTCTTGGACGGCGAGTGCAAGCGACAGCAAGGGGAAGTACGTGCCGGAGGCGAGAAAATCAGACAGACCTTTTCCCCGGCAACAGCCCACGACGTAGCGAGCCGCAGTGACCCGCGACGCGACGGGCAATTAAACGGAAAAGACGGGTAGGTTGCGGCGATTCTGGGCAATCGTCGCTCGCGATGCTCTAGATGACGCGGGGCCCGGCTGGTGTGTGGGCGGCGATGTCGAGTTCGGCGGCGGTCTCGTGCAAGTCGGAGCATGAGGCCAGAAGCGAAAAGCGCCCGAGCCTCATCTGCTTTGTGGCTCTGCGCTGGGGTCTGGCTACAGCGGCGGCGTGTACCCCGGGTATTGCCGCCGCCCGCCGGGGGCATTGCTAATTTCTCTCGCGGCACAGTGTGGACTGTGCGCACGCGGGCCTCTTGCGGGCGGACACCGTTGTCCGGAAGGGGCTCCTGGATACGCTTTACTGCGTTTTCCACGAGATGCCGTGGGTTTTCCATTGAGCTTCCAAGAATAGAGGCAAGCAGCGCCTTTCCTATTCCCTCCAGTCTCGCTGATCTCGTCGCCTTGTCCCCATGTCTCGTCGACGATGAAGCTCAGATGTTCAGATTGATGCGTGTTAGGAGACAGTTTTATTACCATTTATAAACACTGTCCGAACACGCTGGAGCCATACAGCCGAAGCCCTCCTATACTTCAGCCAGACGTACCTCGAGCCCCTTTGCCAACACCGTCGCTCCCATGCCCAACGCCCCCCGCGACTCGCAAACCACCTCAAAAGTAATGTGATAGACACTACAACATACACGTACCCTGGTGGTGCTGCCTGTGCTTAGTAGTCCAGCCTCTTACTAGAGATTTAAGCTACTCTCCGCCCCTTCATTGGCCAGCCGTTCCGCTGGCACTCGCAGACAAACCCAGATGGGAGGACGGCCAATCAGAGCCAGCCCAACTCTGGGCGCGGGTTCCTTTCCTGGCTAGCGTCGTCATGCCCTCCCCACAGTGCCCGTTGTGCTCCGCGTGCGCGACTAACACCTGCTCAAGAACGAATGTCGAGCAGTCTTGGGATCGTAAGGTGAAGAAACCACAAGTTTTTGGAGTCATTAATGTTTTAAAAAAAACAAAAAACAAAAGAGAAGGGACTTCAGTCAAGGGTGTTTTTTCGGACTTGGACCCGGACATTCCAAAACCGTTGAAACCTGGCATGATGCTGAACAGGGGTCATTTACAACGTCCACCGACCTCTGTGGCCAAGTCCCACTTGCACCTCCCCCCCCCCCCCCTTGGTGGCTAGGTGGGGCCGCTCATCCCGTGACTTGACGCAGCACGGTGGAGTCCCCTCCAACCGCCATCTGCGGACACCTTCAACGACGACATCACCGAGCTCCACGTAGACCGCCAAACCACCGACAGCTATTGCCAGCACCAATAAGACCTTGCATCTCACAACCCAAAGCTCACGACCAACTATACGCCTCATTCGCAACACACCATACACACCACCGCAACAATGGCCTCCAAGCGAACCAAGGCCGCCCCCGAAGACGACCTCGACTCCCTCTTCGAAGGCATCCCCGACGTCAAAAAGGCCCCCTCCGCCAAGAAGATACCGGGAAAGCCCGCCCCGGAAGCCGACATACTCGCTGAGCTCGAGTCCGAGCTGAGCACCCAGAACCCGCCCTCCCGCCCGCACACCCCGCGCGCCGCCCGTAAGCCGGACGACAAGCCCGCCGCCGCCGCCGCCGCCGCGGCGCGCAAGTCCGAGGACAAAGGAGCGGGAGGCGCGGCGAGAAAGTCGGTCGAGAGCGCGAGGTCGCTGAGGGCGAGCTTCACGCCGAGCGGCACGAGCTCCGACCTCCAGCAGGAGGAGAAGAAGGCGCCTGCCGCGGGTGGGGAGCAGGCGGAGGGGCAGCAGCAGGGCGGGCAGCAGGCGGGGCAGCAGGGAGGGTGGTGGGGGAGCATCTTTACGCATGCTTCCGCGGCCATGAAGACGGCCGAGGCGGCCGTCAAGGACCTGAAGGAGAGGGAAGAGGCGAAGAAGTGGGCGGAGCAGGTGCGCGGCAACGTCGGTGTCCTCCGCGGATTCGGTGAGTCCTGATTTACACCCACCCGCACCCACCAAAGCATCCCATGCACAAAGCATACACATCCCATGGACCCGCTAACACACCATAGGTGACGAGCTCCGCCACCGCGCAATGCCAACCTTCACCAACATCCTCCAGACCCTCGCGCCCCCCATCTCCTCCCACGAGCGCCTCCACATCCACACCACCCACGACCTGGCCGGCTACCCCACCCTCGACCCCCTCATCCACTCCGTCTTCTCCCGCGTCATGTCCCAGGTCGAGGGCGGCGACCTCCACGTCGTGCACCGCGCTGCCGAGGCCGCCGGCCGGCCTCGCTCCTCGTCCGACGCCCCCGCCTGGCGGGACGGCCCGTGGTGGCGCAGCGCGGTGCCGCCGCGGGACATGGGGATCGTGTCTGGACTCGTGGAGGGCACGAAGCTTTGCCGTGCTGGCGCGGAGAGTTACGCCTCCGAGTACTTCTCTGCCCGCGGTGGCATCGAGGAGGCCCGGCGGCTCGCTACCGAGCCGCTCTCCGAGACGAACCCCGTCCGCACCTCGGACCTCTTCCTCTCCGTGCAGGCTGTAGGCCTGACGGCCGGCTCCGCCCTCTTCGCTCGCCCCTCCGCCGCCGAGCGCGACGAGGAGGACAGCGTGGTCCAGTCCCGCGAGGACCCCGACGAGCAGGTCTGCTTCGCAGTCTTCATCCTCGACCCCGTCCACGAGATTGAGTTCTCGGCCCTCTCGCAGGCCTTCCCCGCCCGCTGGGCCCGCTGGCTCGACGCCGCGCCCTCGACGCCCTCGCCCGGCTCCGAAGACGACGAGGACGAGGATGGCATGCCGGTCTCGACGCCAGAGGAGATCAGGGAGATTATGGAGGCGGGGGGCGTTGACCCCAGGGAGTGGGTTGCCGAGTGGGTGGAGGAGGCGCTGGGGCTTGCGGTCGGGATCGTGGCGCAGAGGTACGTGGCCAGGAGGATGGGGGTGGGCGAGGGGGGCATCGGGAGGGGGAAGAAGAGGATGGAGGAGGTTGTGGGGGAGGGGGCTGGCGAGGCGGCGCGGGCTGGGTTGATTTGAGCTCGTTGCTACCTAGGCGCGAGTCGAGGAGGTCTAGCGGGCGAAGCGGCGGGTCCGTGGCGAGGTGGCCTCTTGGGGGTGGCATGTTTCCCTTGATACTTGGGACAGAGTTAGATTGGCATGCTCCTTTCTCCGTCGCTCAATACACGTCTGTGATCTGGTAACCCTGCATCACGAACCTTGCTAGTACAGTATATCCGCGACATGAGTAGGAGGTGCGCATATATGCCCTGCGTCTGCGTCCACGAGAACCTCCGGGAAAAGCCAAGATTGAGAGATGTTGAGCCCGAGACTCTACGTCTAACGGGGCAAGTCAATGAAAAATGTGATCCATTTCGTGTCATACTAATCATTACAGTCCCTTTCCCCCCCCACAACCCTCGTCTACCCTCGTGTTTCCATCCCACCACGGCTTACTCGGCCCTCACCCCAGAATCTAGTCCGCACATTTCAGGTCCTCACTCACCGCACTTCCTACCCGCTTACCTCCCAACGCGGATGACGCCCGCGGCGACGAGCTTCTGGATCTTGGACCGCACGCCGGGGTTCTTCATGTGCTCCTGGAGGGCGGCGGGGTCGGACTGCGCCTGCTGGAGGATAGCCTGCATGACGGGGTCTTGCATGAGGCCCATGATCTGGTCCGGGTCAGCATATGTTCAAACCTCAACACAACAAACTGGAAGACAAGTAGAGATGGGGGATAGGGAGGGGGGAAAAGACGCGTGTGTGTGTGTGTGTGTGTGTGGTGTGTTGGAGCGGGGACAAACTCACCTCGGGGTCCCGCATCAGCCTCTCCTTGGTCTGCTCCTCCGTCTCGTTCTCCCTCGCAGAGTACATCGCCCCGTACGCCTTCTGCAACTGCGCCTCAATCTCCCGCGCGTTCGCGCCCCCATGGCTCTCAACATCTACCCTCTGCGCCTCGTCGCAGACATCCACAGCCTCGGAATACTTCCTCATACCGTGCAGAACCTGCGCCTTCCGGATATACGCCCTAATAAACTTGGGGTCCTTCTTGATCGCCGTCTCGCAGTCCTCCAGCGCGGAGGGCAGCTCAAGCAGCTTCAGGAACGCCGCCGCGCGGTTGCTGTAACCCCTCGGGTCCTCGGGCGCCCGCTTAATCATTTCGCTGTACGCCTCCACCGCCCCGGGCATATCCGATTCCTTAAACTTCTTGTTGCCCTCCTCACGCGCGGCCTCCGCCTTCTCGGGATCAATGTACGCCAGCCTCGCCGCCTCAATCTTGGCGCGCTCCGCGGCTCGGAGCTTGTTCACCACATCGGGAGCCCGGTGCTCCGTCAGCGAGCGCTTGTAGTTCTCAATGGCCTGCGCGTGGTCACCCATCCGCTCATACGCCGTCCCGATGCGCGCGTAACTCTTGGCAACAGTCTTGAAGTCGGCGAACATGGCGCGGCCCTCCTCGGCGGCCTTGGTGCAGACGTCGATGCAGGCCTGGTAGTCGCCCTTTTCGAAGTGGGCGGCGCCCAGGTTGTTCAGGTACGTGATGTCCTTGTGGAGCTCCCACGCCTTGTTGTAGTGCTCGATGGCGGCGTCGAACTGCCGCTTCTTGTAGTTCTCGGTGCCGAGAGCCTTCTGCTTGTCGGCCGCCTCCTTGGCCTTCTTCTTCTCCAGCGCCTCCTCGTCGAGCTCCTCGGGCTCGGGCTCGGGCTCGGGCTCAGGCTCGGGCTTGGGCGCGGGCTTGGGCGCGTCGGGCATCTCCTGGTCCTGGGACTGGCCCTGAGCCTGGGCGAAGCGCGGATCGCCGGGGTTCGCAATGTCCATGTCGACGCCCATGAGGACGCCCATAACCTGGATCATGCGCGGGTCGTCGAACAGGTCAGCGGCGCCCTTGGGGTTCTGCTTAAACTGTTGAATCTTGGCCATGAAGGCCGGGTCGCCGAGGAGGCTGCTCGTCTTGGGGTTCGCGGCGAGCTTCTGGATCATGTTGGGGTCGCTGAAGAGGTTGGCGAGGCCGGCGCCGGGGGCTGGATCGTAAGCGTTAGAACAGGTCCGCGAGTAATGGATACCGATTTTAGCTTTGTAAGCGTCTACTCACCCTCGCTCTCCATCGCCTTCTTCACAGAGTCCAGGCCGCTCTTGATCTGAGCATTGTTGGGGTCGATCTTGAGGCCCGCCTCGTACGCATCAGAGGCACCGGCGAGGTCGCCCTTGCCGTGGAGGGCAGCGCCCTTGCGGCCCCAACCCTTGACCCAGTCGGGCTTGATCTGCGTCGTCTTCTCGGCGTCGTTCAGGGCGTTGTCCCAGTCCTTTTTGGAGGCGTAGGCGGCGGAGCGGTTGCTGTAGAGGATGTGGTTCTCGGGCTGGATGGCGATGGCCTGGGTGAACTTGTCGCTGTGGAAGTTAGTGGGGGCGGTCCGGGCTGGGGGCCGGTAGCAGTACTCACATGGCGTCGTCAAAGTTCTTCGCGGCAATGGCAGCGTTGCCTTGAGCCTTGAGCTCGTCCGCGGTCGACATGGCTGATGATCTGAGTAGGCAGGAGTGTGGCGGAGATGAGGAGCTTCAAAACGGGTTGGAAAAAAGAGAGGGATTCCTGGGCTCTGGATTCACGGTGATCTTGAGGATTGGGTTGCGAGGAAAAGTATCGCCAATATGTTTGCTCGGGCGCTGAGGTGCTGCTGCGAGAGTACCTGCTCCAGTGTTCTAGCTCTTTCGATGGCCCGGTCCCGCGCCCTCTCATTGGTCGGCTTGCTCATCTCAGAGCTTTTCGTGCTCCCTGGGCTGTGCGGGGCGGAAGGTGGGGTCAAGGCAGCTTTACAATGTACGGCAATGGGACCCCGCTGAGACCCGGAGCGTTGGCGGGGCCTCTGTGTCCACGACGACCGGAACGACACCGAGCCCGTGGTTCCGGGGAACGGGCCTCGACCGCGCTGATGCTTCTTCTGGCTGTAGGGGACTCTCTCCCTTTACTTGGACTTACACGGAACCTTAGAATTAATCTGAAGGCGTTGGGCCCGCCTCGTCGAGATAGCGCCCAAAGAGGTAATCATGGCCATTTTGTGAAGCTCGTCAACCAGCTCCTTGACTGTCGCTTGATAGTATACCATCTCGCTTCGTATTCAGAGCAAGAGGCGGCGGTCTTTACGGTAGTCAAGTGCTCATTTATGGCAACATCCTCGAGTTGTCGGAGCTGACGGTGTCCGTGGGTAAGACGCCGTCAAGGGAGGAACGAGGGATAGGAAACACAGCGTCGTCACGATGGCTGCATGTACTCCGTACATAGACAAAAAAAAGCCGAGCCTTCGCGGCTTGTATCATTTCAGGCCTTGCCCAGCCACCTTCGTACCTATTTGTGCCGCCTTTGTATTGCTCGACGACGGTCTTGGCAAGGCCGCCACCACAGAATTTATCACCTGTCTGTGTTCTAACATCTTCCGACTTAATCTTCCTTAAGATCATGTAGATCCTATGGATTCAAAGGCCTCAATGGGGACGATCGAGATGGTGGTTGTATGAAACGAAGGGGTGCATACACAGTTGTGAGGGCCACGCGCATCACGTCACTTTCCTTGTCCCTCCTTGCGAAGCAGCCAGCTAGCCTGGATACATTAAGGGAGTGGTTATCGGGCTTGACGTTCCGCGAAAAGCCCTCCACTAGATTCCAGAGCCACCTGGATCTTCGCGCGAGGGAGTTATAGCGCAGGGAGGTTCGATACCTATCTACAAGTAGTTATGTCTTTATAAGTCGATCTTCACCTCGAGTATGACCACTTGGCGGTTCCTCACAGTGTCGGGGACGAGTGATATAATACCCAATGTAAAACTGTATAGCACAGTGGCTTCCTCTTTCGTTACGGTAAAACTACGTTGGCCATTTCAGTCGGACGATCGAATGCCCGAGTACAGATAACAAGGGCCATACTTGTAAGTCACTAATTGTATGAATGGCGGAAGCGACAGAGGGTGGGTCAAACCGACGACGGACACCGACTCCCTGCTGAGTCAGAAATACTTAGTACTGCAACCTTACAAGCTTCGCCAGCTCCATTGGAGTTCAAGTACCGGTACCCGCGCCGAGCACCCCCTTCTCCCCCAAAGGGACCCTTGTCGCATTGGTCCGCTCAGGCGCCACCCCGGTTGACTCAACCGCGAACCACCTTCACATGGACGCGCTCAGGCAGGCTCATCTTACAGATAGAACTTCTCGAGTGAGGATCATGATGGTGACTTCTTGTGTTCAACACGTTCCCAACTTACTTTAGCACCCATTTTGCAAATGACTGTGTGATTTCCCCGTGACCTCTTGTTTGGCGACTCGAAAGTCCAAAGTATAAGCCGGCACAGTCTCTCATGGTCGTCGCAGGCGCCATTGGCTCTATAATTTTTTTTCTCTCGTCCGAAACTCACACCCTCGCCACACCCGCGACTGCGCTTGCCATCTTCCACCCCACGCTCAATTAGTCCCTGAATATCCAAAGGAGCAGGCCGACCAATTTTCTTGCATATCATAAATCACACATCTCCGTACCCTCGGGTCCCACACTTTCTATACGACGACTGCGGCAGAAAAAGAACAGGACAAGCCTGTCTCATCAGCGATACCATCCTCACACTTGCCGCTCTCAACACATCCTATCCACGATGGCCCCCGCCGCGGGCGCCGCGCCCGTGGAGGAAGACTCCAAGATTGAGATCTACAAGGACGCGCTATACGATGCGTGCCGCGCCAGCGGGACCGACCAGCGGCTCTTCACCCAGCAGGAACTGCTCGACCTGGGTGCCGTGCCACTCAACGACGTCAACGTGCTCAAGGCGGTCCTTCAGCGGTTGAACGATGAGAGGCTCCTTATTTCATGCCAGGGCCCGGATGGGCTGGCGTTCAAGTGGCGGGAGCAGTCTGAGGCGGAGAAGTGAGTCGACCTCCTCACCCCCCAGGAATCCATCCCCCTTACCTACGGGAATCTGGACGACGGTGGCTAACCTCTGGACAGGTACAAGCAGTGCGGCGATCAGGAGCAGGCAATGGTTTACTCCGTCATCGACGACGCCGGCAGCGACGGCATCTGGTCCCAGACCATCATCCGGCGCCTACAGATGCACGAGAACGTCTTCAAGGCCGCCATGAAGCACCTAATCCAGAAGAAGCTCGTCGCTCCCTTCAAGAGCGTTCAGCACCCCACCAAAAAGATGTTCATCAAGGCCTCGCTGCGGCCCTCTGACAAGGCGACGGGCGGGCCGTGGTTCACGGACCAGAACCTCGACGAGGCCTTCATCGAGGCGCTGCACGCCGTCATCTACGACTTCATCAAGGCGAAGAGTACGTATCGGAGGGGCACAGGCTCGCAGAGGCAGGCGCCGAAGAAGGGGGTTGTCAAGGGGGGTGTCGTGAGGAAGCGGCCGGCGGACCAGATGTCCGGGGAGAGCGGTGCGGCGCCTGCTGCCCCTGCTGCGCCGGCGGATGCGAAGAAGGATATGCTCCTGCCCATGCCGGCAGGGTACCTCGACTACCCGACCGTCAGCGACATCGCCAAGGTTCTCTCCAAGACCAACATCACCAAGACGGTCCTCAGCGAGGAGGACGTCAACAAGTTGCTCAACGTGCTCGTCGCAGACGACCTCGTCGAGCCGGTGCGGCTCCCCGGCGGGAAGAAGGCCTTCCGCATTGTGAGGCCGACTAAGCAGGGGCTTGAAGGATGGGCTGTGAAGCAGGGGACCACGGCCGTGGGGACTGCGGATGTCGAGGTCGGGCCCGAGGCGTATAGGAACGGGTTCTCGGATGTGCCGTGCGGGAAGTGTCCAGTCTTTGATCTGTGTGAGCCAGGCGGGCCGGTGGGGCCTAATAACTGCCAGTACTTTGATACGTGGTTGGGGAGGTAGCGTGGAAGGGCTTGTGGAGGTTTCCTTTTGGGTCAGCGTGCAGGGAGGAGCATGTGGTTGTCACGATTATGATATCTCGGCTGTGTGATGGACATGGGGCGTGGGATAAGGAGGCTCGGTAGGCGGGCGCCTGCCCGCGTTGGGTGGCCTGAGACGGAGATGCTGGCCGTGGAGAGTGAGAGTGGTGGAAGAATCTGGTCAACAAGGGTTCCATCTCAGTCCTGTCCCGAAGAAACGGGGATAAAGCTATTGCGTATCATAGAGAGCATAAAGCCCATAGCAATGATATTGATGATTTGAAAGCATTCACGCCGTTTCATATGGCCTCGACTCCCTGTTGATTCTACGTTTTGGACCTTCCAGTACTAGCTAATCTCGTACTGATAAGTTGTTAAAACGTTTGGAGTTTCCAGTGGCGGATGCACAGAACAATCGTTTCCGGAGCCACTTAACGGGACGGATACCTCGGCCACCAGGGCACTCTTCAACATCTATCTCATGGCACCAGCCTCCGCTTTCTGATGTCAAACCGTTGCCAGAAGACCGGCCCGTGTGCATAGGTTGGCCAACTCACGAGCATCCTAGGACTAGCCACATGGCGGCCGGCCCCCTACGGCTTCGACAAAGACCCATGCAACCCATATCGAGCGATAAGCAGCCTCCCAGCACGCACAAACAACCAGTGTCATTTGAGACAGGCTGATGCTCGTGCCCATGGTCCGGGATATACCGACTCAGAAATCGCAGTCTCGTTTTGTCATGGCATACGCTAAACTCATAGACCTTGATTCCTAGGCTAGAAAGCGCGGAAAGTAGGGTGTTAGACAGAGCAACCCTTCTTACAGGAGAATTGCGGCTCCCCTCCGCAGTGGAAGAACTGCTGGCGGAGGCAGACGGGACCTATCAAGGATGGATAGACTATTCCAGGTGACCTCAGATGATCGCACGTAAAACGAGCGCAAACGCTAAGGCATCCAGGGGGGTGGCCTGTACTGAGGTGAGGCGCAAGCTCGTGCAGGGAAAGCCATACTGGAGAGCCTCGTATTGGGTATCCGGGTAACTATATCCGCAGCTCCGTCCTTTGCCGGCCTGTATGTGACAAGACCAATCCGACATGACAGCGGCATGTGTCCCGCATCGTAGCCGGCATCCGCCCGTTTCCCTCATTATGAACGCCGGCGCCTCGTTTATTGGTGGTAATCGCTCGCTAATCCTTTTCCCGTTCCCACGATGTTCGCAGACCCTGTCGCGACCTCCTGTTTAACCCCGCCTGTCGTCTCCGCCGATCCTCTCGAGCGCTTCGAGCATGACGACCGAGTTTCCGCGAATGACCTGGATGCCAATTAGTTAGCCACCACTCCCGGGCGGGTGTTTGTGGGGTTAAGACGTACCACCATGCCCAGCCGGACCTTCTCGCCACCCTCCTTCTCCTCGACCGCCTCGTCAAGGACAATGTTCAGGAAGACCTGGCACAAACGTCGTCAGCAAGCCACGCTGCAATGAGCGAGTCTCATTCGGCCACCTACATCGTATCCCCGGAGAACACCGATGACCTTGCGGCTTCCATTCAGCTGCACGAATAACCTCTTGTCGAGGTACTGCAAGCACGCGCGTTAGCCAAAGCCCGACACCGCCGCAAGCTCCCAAACGGACGGAGCTTCCCATGCACCCCACATCATCCAATTGGGTCGCATCCCATCACGGGTGCAAAAGGGGGCACCGTACCTTCTTCAGTTCGGGCTGTGCGGGCGCCATGGTGACTTTCGGTAGGCTACTCGCTGTTGGTGGGGATGTTGGCGCCCCAATCGTCGCAGCCTTGTGATGAAATTTGAGGCAGCTCCGACAAGCACAGTGCCTCGCGTAGTCACGTGTAGATAAGATAAAATCCCCGAAATCTTGACGTCGACGGTGGAAGCTCGACCTCGTCGCTTCGCGACAATAACAGGAATAGAACCCTGAAACCACCATTCATACAATGAATTCGTTTGGGAGCAAGCGCAAGGCGCGCGTGATCAAGGTTGATGAACCGGACGAGCAGGAGAACGCCCCCGAGGCGCCGGCCAAGGAGGCCGAGTCTAACCGTAAGTACCTACTCCCCGCGAGCTTTCCTCCCCGCGCCAGAGTCCGATGCTGATCTTCGTGGTTGGCGCCTCAGATGGCTAACTGTCCTCTCAAAACATAGCTTCACAGGCACCCTTATTTGCAAAAGTAACGCGGAAGCCGTTTAGACAGTCCGGGCTGCGGAAGAGTATCAACGCCCAGGAGGCAGCAGACGACAATGACAAACCCGCGGCGGCACCTACCGAGGCCGACGATGAGGAGGAAGACACTGGGAATGTAGTGGTGCGGCCGGCGATAAGCCGAGCGGGGTCTAAAAAGAAGCGCAAACCGGCGTCAAGACTATCCTTTGGCGTCCGCGCCGACGACGACGAGGAGGGTGGCGCTGCGGACGACGGAGCAGGGCCCGACCTCACGACACCAAAGAAGAAGACTGGTGGAAGCGGGCTCAAGAAGGCCATCTCGCTAAAGGACCTCGCCATGCGATCGAGGGACGAAGAGGACGACCGCCCGCGCTACAGCAAGGAGTACCTCGAGGAGCTCCAGAGCTCTACGCCAAACACCCCGCGCCCTGCATCCAACTCCGACGCCCCCTCTGCCGAAGACGAGATGAACCTCGATATCTCGGAGCTAGAAGGCGCCATGATCGTCGACGACGCCTTCCAAGCCGCCGCACCCACCCCCACAGCCACCGCCCCGCGAATCCTCACCGAGACCGAGATCCGAGAAAAGAAAGAGCGGCGAGCGCGCCTAGCGCACGAAACGTCGGACTTCATCTCCCTCTCCGACGACGAGGAGCCGATCAAGAAGAAGGACGAGTCGCGCCTGGTGCGTGAGGACGAGAACATCTACGAGGGTTTCGAGAACTTCGTCGAGGACGACGACGTGGCGCTAGGGCGCAAGGCGGAGCGCGAGGCGCGGAGGAGGAAGAGGGAGGAGATGGCGTCGCTCATCAGAGAGGCGGAGGGGAACTCTGACGACGAGTCGGACGAGTCAGACGCTGAGCGGCGCGTTGCGTTCGAGGCGGCGCAGTCGAGGGCGGGAATGGACGGGCTTCAGCGCCCCGCAAAGGGCCCTCAGGAGGCACCCAAGCCTCGGATCACCCCGCTGGTGGGCATGGAGCAGTGTATACGGGGCCTACAGGGTACACTGAGCAACATGGCCGCCCAGCTGGAGGCGAAGAGCCGGAAGGTGGCGGAGCTGAGGAGGGAGAGGGAAGAGATCCGGGAGAGGGAGGCGGAGGTGCAGAGGCTGGTGAACGAGGCGGGGGAGAAGTACCGCGCTGCGGTCGCGGGGTCGGGAGGGGCTGCGCAGGCGCTGGAGGGGGGCGAGTCGCCTGACGTACGGATGCTTTCCAAGGAGACGATGGAGCTTGCGGCTGAGAGGGGGCTCGAGAGCTTGGGGACGCCTGCTACGAAGGGGAAGGATGCAGGCGACGACGGAGATCTTGCGGCCTAAGATGCATGTACGATGCGTGTTAATATATACCCCCTTTTCACATGTTCGTTACAGGTCACCCGTCACCCACAAATGAAGCAAAGAGGGTCTTGAAAAAGAAGGGATTAATGCCAGATTCCCGGACCTAGAAACATCTAGTCTACCGCTATCCAGGAGCCAAAAGCATCCCCCTCCCTTCCGACGCGAACACGCTCGAGTCCAAAAAGAGGTATTCCCACCAGTACGCCGAAAGTGCTACCCACCGTTTCCCAGGTTGGTAACACGCTACTCATACAGATATAGCGACAAACCCAGACCAGATCTGAAAACAAACCCAAAATCAAAAGCAGAACAGTCTTGAGATTCCGCTCCTCTAAGAAGCGGACAAACAACCTATCGCCAAAGCAAATCCATGCGCGGGAAGCTAGGAAGCCTTCTAGTTCGTCTTCTTAGAGACGCCGGCGCTGAGGACGCCGGGGAGATCCTCCTCGCCAATGCTGTACACCAACTTGACGGCGGCCACGACGATGGCGAGCATGAAGATGGCAAAACCAACGAAGAGCGTAAACGGCACGCTGTAGTCGACCTTGTCGCATATGTCTCCCGCCCAGCGCGTCACGCTCCCGGACTCGCCCCTCGTGCCCTTGCACTGGCACGCGAAGCAAATCGCAGTGCCCTCCTTGGGCTCAATCACGTTGCCATCGTCGTCGGACTTGAACGCGTAGTCGTTGCAGATGCCGTGGCCCGAGCAGTTGCCCGTCGCGGCCACGCAGCTATTGTACGTGGCGTAGCATTCGGACACGGCACCACGGTCGACGAGGCCAGGGAAGGCCTGCGAGGGGGAGGAGGCGGCGGTGCTGGGCTCCGAGGGGGTGATGATGGGGGACTCGTCAGTGGAGAGGAGCGTCTCGGACTGGCGGCGGCGGAGCTCGGTGGGGTGCGAGGACCAGCTGTTTACGGCGGAGTTGCGGCTGGATTCGGGTAAGAGGACAACAGCGGTTTCCATCTCGCCCGTCTCGGCGAAGCGGGTGAGCTTCGGGGCGGCATTTTGAAGGGCCTCGATTATGTTCTTGTCCTGTTAAAGACTCGAGTTAGCAAGGTCTCCGTAGAGATATAGCATTATTCTGTGGGCCTCGGGATGATTACCTTCTTCGCGTCGTACCGGATGATGGACGAAGACCCGCTCCAGCAGTCCGTGTCGAGCGGGTTGATGGCCCTCTCGAAGGGACACGAGCTCGCGGCGACGCCAGCGGCGCTGAACTCGTCATCGAAAAGCTTTCCATTCGCGGCAGCATTCGGAACATTATCAATGACAAACGCCTTATCCTGTCCCGGCACGACCTCCCCCAACTGGCTGGGCTCCAGCCCCTCGAGGATAACCATCAGCTGCGACGGCTCCGCGACGCTGCCCTCAGAGAACAGCGGCGTCTCGGGCCTCCCATACGCGTTGAGGTGCGACACGGCTTCGTCTGAGCTGGGGAGGCTCGAGAGCTCGGCGGCGGACGAGAAAGAGCCGTCGATGCCGAGCCTCTGCTGGAAGATCAGCCTAGCGAGCTGCCGCTGGAGCTGTGGGGGCGCGGCCTGCCGCGGCGCGGACTCGGATCGCAGGAGGTACACGTCGGCTTCGGAACTGGCGGCGACTAGACCGCTGAGGGTGGCGGTGACGGCTATTGAGAGCCTCATGGTGACGGCTTCGTTGGTTGTGGCTTGGCTTGATGAATCGGAGATGCAGGGGAACTCGTATGTGTTGTGCTTGGAGGTTGGGCTTACGTCGTAGGTGTGCTGAGTGGCTGAGTCAGCCACCCCAAGGCTCCACCGTCGAAGCTTCACAAGCTTGCACCTGGAGTCAACTCGAAAAAGTGGCGCCAACTGCCAGAACTTCACGGTACCATGTTGTCTTGACCCCACTCACCCCAGCACGAAGACCCGCCCAATCGCCGGTTCTAGCTCCTTCGCTATTGAGGATGTAAGTGACATACTGACGGTGATAACCTTGTATAACTCGGAGATTATCGACAAGGAAACTATCAACCTTACAGAAGTGGAGATTGCGAGGATTACCTGCTACGAGCAACATCTCTCCTCTTTTTCAGCCATAGATGCATCAAGAAGTGGTTCAAACGGGATGCTCCACCCTCAATATCCCGTCCACTAGAAGCCGCCTTTTCGCGACAAAGACATGGCCGTGTCTCGCCGCTGTCTTTTTTGTATACTCTACGGTGACTATCAATGTGCCGACTACTCACTTTGAACTCGATCACCCCATACTTCATTTCGACCATGGCCGAAGGCGTTCCCACGCCAGAGCAGCCAGCCCAGACTTTCGAGAGTTCATCAACAACTATGTCGTAAAACAGCACAACCACCACGGACGAGACAGCGAGCCCCTTCCAGCACTAGGACTGGGCTGGAAAAGTCCCTCCGGATTACGAATCTCGCCGTGGCACATTTATGCTTTAAGGTGCTCTGCTACCGTTGCTGGGGAGGGAGGCGGGATAGACAGCCGAATAGGGATACTTCTCGAGAAGGTATGAGTGGATTTTGTCATCAGCCACATCGCAATTTCTCGAAAGCGGCCCCGCCTCCACATGTTGGTAAGACGCAAGGGGACAAGGGGACAAAGGAAGGGACACGAGGGGAGCTTGACAGGCGACGGTCCAGGCTAGCCTCACGTGACGTGTCTAGTGTAATTCCTAGTACCAAGCGCTCACTGGTCCCCTCACTAGCACGCGTGTACCCATTACAAGACCCCGACTGCGTGGATTGGACTGGAACCATCGCCCCCGGATTGCATATGTAAGCTCGCTGCCAGCCGAAAATTGTCACCACGGCCGAGTTAAAGGGACCTCGGGTGGCCAACGACCGGCTTCTCCGCAGACCGGCTCCCAGTATTGTCTATAGTTTGCTTTTATCACACCTAATCTGAACGCGCGTTTCCTCCTCACGAGGGAAGTCACGGCCTCCGAGTCCGAGCTCCTGCTACCTTTTGTAACCCATATCTCGCGCTTGTCTCGATAGAGCGTTTGCCTTTCGCGGTGCGACCTCTCGGCGAATTTCCATCCGACATCCTACTTTCGCCCGAGTCCCCGCCCGCAAGGCCTCCGAAGAGCCTCAAGACGAGGACCATCCGAACTGTGCCTGCTCTGCGAGAGTCCAGCATTCCCGTCCCGTCGATCCCGCCGAGGCCGCCGCGCGGCGCGCCGATTTCGCCTCCCCACCACATCAAACGATGCAGCGTCTCGCGAGGCTGAGCAGGCTACGGCCCGCGCCGCTGGAGACGGCGAGACACGCGACGAGGCTGAGCCACGCTGGGGCGGGCCCCGAGACGATACGCGTACAGAGGGTGCGCTTTATGAAGCCGCGCCGCGGTCCATTCAGGTGAGTTTCGCGTCTGTGGTACCCAGGCGAATGTGCTGGTGGAAGCTTTTCTGGATATAGCATCCTATCTTGTTTTTGCCACTGTTGAAACACTCAGTCTAACGCTCATCGATGCCAGGAAATCTGTCGGCATCGCTCTCTTCTGTTTCGCAGTCTACGTGTCCGGGATAGTATCCGTCGAGGTTGTGGAGGAAGAAGAGGACGACGACGAGTACGAGGAGCATGATCAGTGGAGTAACGAGGAGGAGAAGGAACCACTCGTGCGGTTCTTCCCGTTCCCGTTTACGGAGGAGCTAGTGCATCACCCTCCCTACCCGTTGGGATCACCAGAGCGAGCGGCGTACAGACAACTATGGAAGGATCCGAAGAAGCTGAATGAAATAAGAGGTACGTATCGTGCCACATGTTCACGCGGACGCTTGAGCGGAAGTGTGGCTAGGCCTGCTCCAAAGAGGCGCCTGCTGACCTTTAGGTAGTCTCCTTATCCTGGCTAGTATATCGTGCCTACGAATCGAACCGCCAGCTCGCGTCAGCGTTTGGTAAGCCACGTAGTTGGAACAGCAATATCCACCTAGGATTTCCCCCTTCACCGCCTCCTGAGTGGACACAACGAGGGTAAGTCCTTCAAGGCACTGGTCCAGCTGAGCGGCGTATCCTGGCATGCTAACGTACATTCCGCCGCAGTATTGCAATCAGGGATGGAGAGATATCTTGGGCGATGATGCGGCCGGTCGACCCCCACGTTATCAATATGCTCCACAAAATCCTCTGGCCCGCGCCCGTCGCGCATGCCCTGTGGCAGTACACGAAGACGATCGTGGTGCAGGGCTATCAGAAGATCCTAGGCCGTGACGAGTCTTCGGGCCAGCCGACACAGCCGGCGGGTGGCCTGGTGCTGGCGCAGGATCCCAATGAGAGGCAAAGGCAGATCGCGTTGGCCCTTAGGCGGCAGATCTCAGGCGGGCCAACCGCGGGCACGGGCAGCGGCCCTTCCGCCGCCGACCGATCCAGGGACGGTTTCCCCCCCATTACCCCATCAGCCACCTCGGGCAACACATACCCTGCCAGCTCGGAGACGGAGACGAGCCGCAAGGCGGACCCCGGCACCCCGGCCCCGACGGTCATTGACCTCGCGCGTGCACCCTCTAGTGTAGTCCGCGGGCTTTTCCCGACGGCGTGGGACCAGCTCATGTTCAACACCCGCAACGTCTGGCGCCGGGAGGTCCAGCTCCCGCCTCGCGGGTGCGTCGTGGCCTTTGGCACCGTCGATGTGACTACCGCGAAGGGCATCGCCGTCTTCCACGTCGACGCGCATTACAACATAAAGAAGTCCGAGTTCGACAGGCCGTCGCTTCGCGTCTCCTTTAAGGGCTTTGTACCCGGGAGCCGACACGCACATGCTACGGGGAGGTAATAATAGCCTGACCCCAGTGTCATGGGCTGGCGCGGGGAGGCGGTGGCGTTTTCGAGGCTTCCACGTCGACGTGTGGCCGTGTCCGCTTGGGCGCCTGGGACGGTTTCGGCCTAGGAGGTTTTGGACGGGGGCCGAGAACCCCCCGCGCATGTGTTATCTCACCGCATGGGTGTAGGCCATTCGAAGAGTGGGCCCACCTAGACGAAGCGGTGAAGCTGCGCCGGGCGGTGAAGCCCAGGTGCTGCGATACGCAAGCTTGAGGCCAATCTGCCTATTTCCCGGGACTGCGGTGTGGTTCACAGGAAGCGAATCATTCCAAGGAACGGACAACGAGGGTGCCATGTAGAGAGCAGGGTCAACAGATGGGATTCAAAGCGTGGCTTAGACGGGGTTTGTCTTGTTCTATAGTACATTCTTTCCTCAAGGTGTTGCTTCTTGATAGCGTAAACAAAGAAATGCGCCTTTCACCGCAGCCCCTTCCCGCGTGATAATGTCCCCTGCTTCGCGACATGCGGTGTGGTGCGTTGTCAGATGGCCGCTTATGTACGACCACGAGTTGTTGACCCGGAGGCCGGGGTCTCCAGCAGTTATGCCAGCGTCAAGACGTCGGGGCGCAAGCGGCTCCGGTGGCTGGCGTTCTGCCTGGAACGTGTCGACGGGGTAATTTCACGAGCTGGGCGGAGCAGCCAGACCACCTTCCGCTAACACGAAATCGCGCTTTGCTCCCCCCCGGGGTCGCGTTCCACGGGACGGAAGGGGGTCACCGTGCTGGTGTCCGCTTTCGATACCGACGCAAACGAGGCGCAGCCCGCGAACTTGCTGAATACCTCGCAAGAAGCCGTAGGGATCCGGAATCAGATACCCCTGATTTCACACTAACCCCGTTTCTGAATCCCGTCGAGCACCCCGGTAAGCCCTCACTCGACTCGAGGAACTTCCATCACCGTCTTTCCGCCTGCATGCGGTAGTTCGGCGCTGGGACTACGAGGTGACAAAGTAGGGGGCTATGCATATAGGACAAGTATACCGCCGCGCATAGAACCACCCGTCGATGCACGGCGTGTGGAAGACGTGGCGGCACGGCAGGCGGCGGGCTGGTGCCCCCTCCTCCAGCTTCTCGAGGCAGATGACACTAACAAGATCAGCTTCGTGCTACTTACTAGTTTTCCTCTTTATTTTCCGTGGGTGACAAAGAAGGGAGGATGGACAATAGTTGTGAGAGATGCCATGTGCTCGTATATACGAGGGGGAAAGATGGGAGGCAAATGGGCGTACCAAATGACCTCGGACCGGCCTTCGAAGGAAGGAATCTGCCCTTTGTCGTCATGATGAAGGACGCCCGACGGGACGGCCTCCTCTAGGCGGCGAAGGCCCTCCGCGTCGCGCGCGGCCTGCACCGCCTCGCTCGGCGCAGCTCTTGCGCGTGCGCGTGCGCGTCTTTTTGATATGATACTAACGCGAGCCGCTTAGCTTTCCAGTCTCGCGTCTCCCCCATAAACACCGCAGTAACAGCCAACCTCTAAGGCAGGTGTAGGATGCTGCAATGGTGGGTATAGACGATGCCTTCCCGCCGCCTCGGTAATAAAACCGGGGCCAGGGAATTACAGGAAACGGGTGAGGCGGTGCAGGCGCAGGTGGGGGTGGGAAGGTGTAAGTCAACTCGCATGAAGTCCGATCGCGCATCGTGTGACGGTGGCAAGGTCATGACGTGGGGAAAGGGACGTACAGCAGGTAGAAAGCAAAGACGACGAGAGTCACGAGGGCGATTGCGCCGAAGACGACGAAGGGGATGTACTTGCTGGGGCCGTCATCGTCGTCCTTCCTGGACGGGGCGGCTGTGACGGTTACGATGGGAACGGAGGAGAGAGCTTGTCGGGCGGGAATCGTGACGGACGGCATTGCTCGGCCTCGCTTTGCCGGTCCGGGGTGGTAGGACTGTAGCAGGGATGAGGGATGATGTTCACGCGATGAGCTTCCCCCGTTGGCGCTGGAACGATGGACGTGAGACACCGCCGGACTGAGGTCATGATGTCGGCAGCCGGCCTTCAACAAGGTAACATGTACTAGTACTCATTCTCATGTATCCTAGCCACCAGATGTCGCGCGAGACTCGACTCTGACGAGCCGTGCCGTACGATCATCATCCAAAGATTCTGCGTGAGATGGTATTGCGCTCCTTTCGGTTACTCACCTTCCTGCGGTCCGCGATTTCACGAAACGAGAGTTGCCTGTCCGTATCGGACGAGAACCCGCGCCGCCCGCAGAATAGATCTGCGAGACCCATGTCGCGGGTCCCGCCGATGCTGACATCATATCGAGCACAAAGGGAAGCCGCTCGGTCGGGCGACCGGTGCCCCAAGCTGGCTGTGGGGAAGGACAAGGTCTCAATGGAGAGCACCTCCCGCCCAAAAAGGGGGCGTGATTTACAGGGCGCAAGGGGGTGTGCACAAAGCGAAGGGCCAATCGGAGGCGAAGCGGATCGGGAGCCATGAGCGAAACAAGCCATGTCACTATGAAGCGAAGCTTTTTTTTCCTCTCCCGAGGCGGAGTTACGTACCGCTCGTACCAGGGCATAAAGGAGGGAGCCGGGAAGGGGCGACCTCGCAATGACGCCAGGGGCGGCTTCCTCCGTATTCAAGCTCGCGCCCCACGCACGCCCCTCGTGCTCTCACCCCTCCCCCCGCCTCCACCCACTCCCCTGCCGGACCCCCAGCTCCGCATCGATATGTTTCGTGACTAAGCGCGACGCACATGTCCGCCACGCCGCCCTCTGCTTGGCTAGACGCTTCCCACGCACCGCCGCGCCCCCATGACGGCTGGGTGTGGCACCATTCGCAACCCAAACCGACCCCGGGCGAGGGAGGTGTGTTGTGTGCGCCGCCGCCATTACTGAGGAGTGGATACCGCAGAGTCGCAGGGAAGTCAATGCGGGTCCCGCATAATTAGGTTTGGCGCCTGGGGCACATCTCCGAGCCAGCCCGCGGGCCTTGGCTTTTCTTTCTTTTGTTTCCCAATTCGGGCTTGTAGGCCGGGGGTGATGAGAGGAGCGGGGCGCCTGGGCGGTGCTCAGATAGCCATTGCCATTGCGGTATTGCCCGTGTCTGGGCACGGTTTTTGTGGGTAACGTCAATCAGAGCGCCAGCGCCGAAACGGGGGAGGAAAATTAGGCTTGTATCCATTGGGGCAGTGCAAAAAATGGCGCCCGCCCGACTCGCCCCCCCTTAGCGAGGGCGAATGGACGGCGAAATGAAGCAAAACAAGATTCGAAATTGAAATGAGGAAAGAGGAGCTCCGGAGGAGACACTGAAGCGGCCAAATCCGGCTTGAGAGAGAGAGAGAGAGAAGGGGAAAAAAAAGGGCAAAAAAACTACCGAGCCATTTCTCTGTCAGGCCTTCCGCTCAACTCCGCCGCCTTCCTCGAGGAACGAGCAACCACCAAAAGTCAGGCGAGCGCAGCAGAGACAACGGATGATCCCAGCCAACAAAGCCACCGCCCGACTCGCTCGAACCGGGGCGTCTCTTCCGTTGAGATAGAGGCTATGAGAGCATTGGGTTTAGCGCGCGAGATAGACACCGAGTCGATGCCAGCGGCACTGTTGGTATAGATAATCACCCCGGCCGCCAGAAGGAGCTCCGACACGAGATACCACCCCAGCTGCGGGACTACACACGCCTAGCTACGTCGGACACCCGCGTCTTTGTGCCCGAAGCATCGAGCACCCTTTTCACGCATCTGCAACCCACGCACGCCGCACTCTCAACCTACCTTTTTTTTTTTTTTCTTCCCTGGGGAACCAACGGATAGTCGGCGTTTCCCAACCAACCAGCAACAACACCCTTGCCTAGGGCGAGGCAGGCAATCGCCCGAGATGCACTCGAGGGCATCATCATCAGCTCGGCGCCCCAGGGCGCCGAGCATCCACGTCGACACGTCCGCCGTCACGAGCCAAGGAGGTAAGGCACCTCCCCTCGCATCGCCCCATCCCCCCTGCTGCGGGTGCACATCCGCGCACCTGACGCCCCGGGCGAGCTCCCAGCTCGAACCCATCTAACCGCCATCCAGAGCCGAACCCGAACCGGACACCGACCTCCGCCGAGCAGCAGGACGAGTCCAAGCTCATAGCCCCGAACCGCTCCCACGCGCCCAGCTCCCCCTCCCCCTCCGACTCCCTCCGCCCCGCGTCCTCCGCCGCGTCCTCCGCCGCGTCCCAGAAATGCGTCAGCGCACCCTCCCGCGCCTCCGTGGAGGAGCTCTTCCGCCCGATCCCCGACGATGAGGAGATGTTTGATGCCGAGAACAACCCCTTCGCCTTTACGGCCGGCCACCTGTCGCGGCTGCTCAACCCTAAGAATCTGCGCGCTTTCCTCGCGCTCGGTGGACTGCCCGGGATAGAACGGGGGCTAAGGACAGACGCGAAGGGCGGGCTCGGCATCGACGAGACGGATCTCTCGGACCCGGTGTCGTGGGAGGATGCGACGGGGTCGGAGCGGCCGGAGTACGCGCCGCCCGAGACGCGGACGAAGCACGAGAGCTCGCACCACCACATGAAGCGGGGCGAGGCCTTCTCTGACCGCAAGCGGATATTCGGCGTCAACGTGCTGCCCGAGCGAAAGTCAAAGTCCTTCCTGCTACTCGTCTGGATCGCGCTCCAGGACAAGGTGCTCATCCTGCTCAGCATTGCTGCCGCCGTGTCGTTAGCTCTGGGTCTCTACCAGACCTTTGGCCACGAGGCCGAGGAGGGCGGCGGTGTCGAGTGGATCGAGGGCGTCGCCATCATCGTCGCCATCGCCGTCGTGTCACTCGTCGGCGCGGCCAACGACTGGAAGAAGGAGCGTCAGTTCCAGAAGCTGAACAAGAAGAAGGAGGACCGAACGGTCAAGGTTATCCGCTCGGGGAAACCGACTGTCATATCCATCAATGACTTGCTTGTGGGGGATATCCTGATGCTGGAGCAGGGCGATGTTATACCCGTGGACGGCATCTTTGTCGACGGGCATAATATCAGCTGCGACGAGTCGTCTGCGACGGGCGAGTCGGACGTCATAAAGAAGACGCCTGCTGCTGCGGCGCTCAAGATGCTGCAGGACTCCGAGCAGGACGAAAACAAAATCAAGAAGCTGGATCCCTTCATCATCTCCGGCGGCAAGATCCTCGACGGTGTTGGAACGTGTCTCGTCACCGCCGTTGGCCCCAACTCGTCTCACGGAAGGACGATGCTCGCGCTTCGCGACGACGCCGAGTTGACCCCGCTGCAGATGAAGCTGAACCTCCTCGCAGGTAAGCGACACCCTAGTCCCCAAGGATGCCCTTGACCCAGTGCTAACCCGACCCCAGGCTACATTGCGAAGCTCGGTTCCGCGGCCGGTCTCATCCTCTTCACCGTCCTCTTCATCGAGTTCCTTGTGCGCCTCCGCGGCAGCACCGACACGGCCGAGGAAAAAGGCCAGGACTTCATGAAGATCCTCATCACCTCCATCACTATCATTGTCGTCGCCGTGCCCGAGGGCCTACCTCTCGCAGTGACCCTCGCCTTGGCCTTCGCCACGAAGAAGATGACCAAAGAGAACAATCTGGTCCGCCACCTGCAGTCTTGCGAGACGATGGGCAACGCCACAGTCATTTGCTCCGACAAAACGGGCACCCTAACCGAGAACGTCATGACGGTAGTTGCGGGCTCTTTGGGGAACGGGTCCCTCGGCTTCGGGGACAAGAACGTGCTGGACGAGCTAGGCCAGAGCCCGGATGACACCGAGGCCGACCCCGGTGTCAAGGACGTGGCGTCCCAGCGGGATCTCGTGCAGGCAACTTCCCTCGCGTCAAGGCTCCACGAAGACTTCCGCCAGCTCCTCAACCAGTCCATCGGCATCAACACCACGGCCTTCGAGGGCGAGGAGAAGGGCGAAAAGGTCTTCGTCGGCACCAAGACGGAGACGGCGCTCCTTGACTGGGCCAAGCACAGCTTCGCCCTCGAGTCGCTCGAGATCATGCGCTCCAACCACCCCGTCACCGAGATGTACCCCTTCAACTCGTCCCGCAAGTGCATGGGCGCCGTTATCCAGCTCCCGGATCAAAGGTACCGCGTCTTCGTCAAGGGCGCCCCCGAGATCCTCCTCGGCCAATGCCACAAGGTTCTCGACTCCCCCACGCAAGGGCTGCACTCCACGGCGCTCGACCAGACGCACCACGCCCTCATCTTGGGCGACATCTCCAAGTTTGCGTCGCTCTCGCTGCGGACCCTGGGCCTGTGCTTCCGCGACTTGGACCGGTGGCCGCCCTCGCGGTCACGGTCCGCGAGCGACGAGTCGGATCACGTCGAGTTCAAGGACATCTTCCGCGAGATGACATGGGTCGGCGCCGTCGGGATTCAGGACCCCGTGCGGAAGGGCGTGCCCGAGGCGGTGGCGAACTGTGCTCGGGCTTCCGTGGGCGTCAAGATGGTGACGGGCGACAACATTCAGACGGCGACGGCCATCGCCAAGGCGTGCGGGCTGCTGGAGGATGGCGGCAAGGTGATGGAGGGCGTCGAGTTCCGGCGCATGAACGAGATTGAGCGGGACAACGTTGTCAAGGACCTCCGCGTCCTGGCGCGGTCGAGCCCCGAGGACAAGCGGATCTTGGTCCGCGCGCTGCAGTCCAAGGGGCAGATTGTGGCGGTGACGGGTGACGGGACGAACGACGCTCCGGCGCTAAAGGCGGCGGACGTGGGCTTCTCGATGGGTATCACCGGCACCGAGGTTGCAAAGGAAGCCTCGGACATTATCCTCCTGGACGATAACTTCACGTCCATCGTCGTCGCGCTAGGGTGGGGCCGCGCCATCAACGACGCGGTCAAGAAGTTCCTCCAGTTCCAGATCACGGTAAACATCACGGCCGTGTTGCTAACCTTCATCTCGGCCGTCTCGAGCGACCAGGAGGCCTCGGTCCTGACGGCGGTGCAGCTCCTCTGGGTGAACCTCATCATGGACACGTTTGCTGCGCTGGCGCTCGCGACGGATCCCCCCACGGAGAGCATGCTCGACCGGGAGCCGGAGCCGCGGACGGCGGCGCTCATCACGCTGACGATGTGGAAGATGATCATCGGGCAGTCCATCTACCAGCTCATCGTGACGCTCGTGCTGTACTTCGCCGGCCCGCACTTCCTCCACTACCCGGAGGGCCAGATGCGCACCCTCATCTTCAACACCTTTGTCTTTATGCAGATCTTCAAGCTGGTGAACAGCCGGCGCATCGACAACAAGCTCAACATCTTTGAGGGCCTGATGAAGAACCAGCTCTTCATGCTCATGGCGTCGATCATGGTCGCCGGGCAGGTCCTCATCATCTTCGTCGGCTCAACCGCCTTCTCCGTCGAGCGCATCACCGGCGCGCAGTGGGGCATTTCTCTCGTCCTGGGCTTCCTCTCCATCCCCGTAGGCATCCTCATCCGCCTCGTTCCCGATTCCTGGATCTGGGCCTGCATCCCCAATTTCCTGAAGCGCAAGAAGCCCGAGCGGTCGGCGGAGGGGTACGACCTCAACGCCGCGATGCTCGACGTCCGCGACGACCTTAAGTTCTTCAACAGACTGCGCGGCGGGCGGATGGCGTTCCTCTGCGACCCCAGGTTCCTGCAGAAGCAGCTGCAGGCCGCCAAGAGGAGGAGGGGGTCCACGGCCTCGACGTCGCCCATGCATCCCGCCGTGGGCATGTCGGGACTGATGGCGGCGAGTATCGGCGGTCTGCCGTCGCCGGACGCGGGGAGGAGCGAGGTGTCGCAGGCGGACGGGGAGTTACGGTCTCCCCCCTCAAGTTTCAGGCGGGCGAGCTGATTCTCCATCCTTTTTCTTCCCTTTTCCTCTCCTCTTCTCTCTCTTAATCTCTCGACCGCATACTCAAGTCGTCTCTGCCGCCCTTCCCTTTCCTTTCATTGTCGCCATCGAGCCGGCTTTTCTTTTCTTCGTACATGTATCGCGGAGTGGAGCATAATATACGTCTTGTTTTTTTTTTCTTCTTTTTTATTCCGAAAATCGGGGAAAAGGGCGGGAATATTCGTGGGGGCGAAAGTAGGGTGCGGTGTAAAAATGGCGTTTCTCTTTTGTTACTCCTTTCCTGTACAAGTAACAGCGAATATACGAGGACAAAAAAAGGGCGGTTTTCGTTTTATTTTGTCGTTTTTCTGCGTTTTATGTGGGGGGGGGGGGAGAGTGGTAGGTGGTAACGGTATATAACATAACAATAGACGGTGGGAACTGCAAAACATACTTGAAATTCCGCGTTTTCACAAGAAAAAAAAAAGTCAGGGTACTTATACCCCTCCCCCAATCCCCAATTCCCCTCCCCGCTAGAAATAGCAGAGAAGGAAAAAGAACGTGGGAAGAAGACCGGGGGGCGGGGGAAGCGGGCCACGCAAGGGTTGATGACGACGACTCTGGGGACCGGACGGGCTTTTTGCCTGCCCGATTGGGCAAGTTGCTGTGCAAGTCGGCGCCTTTTGGCCCGGGGTGCCCGCGTCAGGTTGGCCCTCGGGGATGTCGTCTCAGTATCTGAGCATCTTTCGGGCTCACGCGGCAGTACCGATGCCCGCAAATCTAGCTATGGGGTGACTTGGCTATCAGGCAAGTTGTTTAGATGAGACTTTTTTTTTTCTTTTTTTTTTTTTTTTTTTTGGCTATTCGCATTATTCGTAGCAGATCGGGTACCGAGCCAACAGCTTACCCGCGTTTGCTATTGGCGTCATCGCTAACGTGCCCATGTACACCCGGGCAATGCAAGGTACGGGAGCTCCTAGCGGTGCGGTGCTAGACAGGCCGCGTGTCGCGGGGCTCTGAGGACTATGACATTATGTAAGGATCTGGTGTGTGACTTGAAGGGTTCCTGGGTCTCTCAGGTCGATTTTTGTCGAAGGGGTGGCCGTCATGTGCTTGGCACGCGCTGTTTATGGACCCCCATCGGAGATACGCTTTAGTAACATCACCTAAGCAAATTTTGGTATTATGTAAGCTTATTGTCTGTCGTTCGCTTGCTCGCGCTACTTTTGTCTTTATGAATTGACAAGCTCGTTCCATTGGTTGTGATGGATTATGTAACCCACTTTGCTGTAGAGAACCTCACTCCCTTGCGCCCTCCCTGTCCTGCAGGATGACTGACAGCCCGGTCGTCGCCTCCATCTGCTCAAGGAATCAGACTCCTGTGTCCTACTTTTACGAATTTCCAAACGCCAACGCCGAAAACGCCAATGCCCGGACTCACAAGGTCCCCCCGGTTTGGCGGTAGTGCGTCTGTCAGTCGCGAGGAAGCCGCGAGCGGGCAATGTGCGCGAGCGCGTTTTCCACTTTTCATCCCGTTAGCAAGTGCGGCGGCGAATACGAGGATGTTACCCCACGGTGGCCCTTTTGGAGAGAGGACGTTGTGATGTGGGTGGGAGGATTCGAGCGTGGGGTGAATGGGGGGACTTACACTGCTTGCTCGTCTTGGCCTGCCGGGCAATGTACCATGCATTGCCCACCCGGTCGTCTTCTTCATCTTGTTGGATGACGCGGAACTCGGTGTCATATGCGAGGAAACTGGGGTCAGGGGCATTCAGGCGCGGGGCACATCGTGGGCTCGGCGGTGTCGGGACGCGGAGGGGCTGCACTCGCGCCTCGGCGTCGAAGCTCATTCGGCGTGCGTAGTTGCCCGCGGGAATGTTGTCGCACCAGGTGCCTGTTGAGCGGAGGTCGTCGCGCCGGGTCGAGCTTCCGCGGGGGTTATCTCCTGATGCCGACGTCCGATGGGAGGGTTGCTTCTTTGAGGGTTGCTTCCTGGGGCGACGGGGTGCTGGATTCCCCTCCCGAGCTGGGATGGGAACGGGAGACAAGGACCGCTCATAACGTGCCTTGGTGCTAGGCCGCGGGCGGAATTGTTGGATGGTGTGGTTGGATGACATATTGGCTGTAGAAGGGAAGAGGGTTTTAGCGTGGATAGAGGGGCGATATTAGGGCGGTATTGGTGAGTTGGTCTTGTTAGCTTGTCGAACTATTATCGTCACTTTGGAGGTGATGGATGACTGGGAGGGGAAGAATGGATGCATGTGGGGGGCCAAGGGCCTTGAGTCGAGTCAAATGGAAGACAGGCACGAGTGGACGACGATGTGGAGTGTACCAGGTGAGTAAGTTGGGTTCGTTTATTGGTGGAGCAATGATTACCGTCAGTGCCACGGTGGTGGTTGACCGGACGGGGTGATACCAGGAATGTGGTGAACCAGGTGGTGTAAGTCAAGTGCAAGATGTCCAAGACAACTTTTGTGTTGGGACGTGGGCGAAAGGGGTGGATTGGAGAAATTGATATACCCTTCTATACCATGGATAGGAAAAGGGAGAAGAGGGGGTAGGAGCCGAGTGACGAGGAGGGGGATATCCCGGGACTTTTATGGACGTCCCTCTTGCATGCGGCGTCTACTAGCCAATCAGCGACCGGGTTTCCCACCACCAAGGCTCCTGAGCACCACGACTCCTTCATGGCACGTCAGTATCCGGGGGGTAGCTATTCACCATCCTGCTCTTTACCTTTTCCCTTTTTAAGCAAGTGTCGCATTGTTCTGCTAGTTTCTCAACAGACTGGGCTGGATGGCTGTGGCTTTCATGAGGGGCTCTGGTATTCTACTGTGCCTAGCGTCTCCCATGTCGTCTTGGGCCAATGGCTCTCCGCTGCTTGCGTTCGACAGACCAAGGATCTCAGCTACTTGAGCTTCGCTTGTGAGTTAGAAGTCAGCCTTCGCGCTCGGTTCTCTTTCTGGCTGCTAGTGTTAGTCGGGGATGTCCTAGCTCACGGGGACGGGCACCCGATCAGAGCATGTCTCGAGGCGTCGTGGGCAAAACTATGTGCATGACATGCTGGGCCTGTTTCTCTGCACATAGCGCCGAGTCGTCGTTCCTATCATCGAGGTTGCATTGTTTCGTCGGTCAATCTGACGAAGCCAGGCTTTCCGAAAATGGCGGAGTTGTCAGCCGTTCTCGGTAACGCGCAGAAACACGCACATGCATTCCGCATAAACCTTGTACCCGTCCCTTTTTTTTTTTTTTTTTTTTTTTTTCTTTTTTTCTTTACCACCCTTTCAGGCTCGAGCAGATTCGGGATCTAACATTCGAGGTTGATACCCTTGTCAAGTGTCTTGTCGTGCGCCACACGATTGCCTGTAGCGCTGTGATCCACGCCGCCGCTGGCGTTCCATTACAACGTCACCCTGAGCCCAGATGCCGCTCCAACGCCCCGCTCCCATTGGTTGGAAGCGAATAGAGGGTTGCATTTGCGCTCACAGAGGTACACTTGGGCTCTGGTCCCTCCCCCAACACAGGACGCCCGCAGAAGACAGCACGGATAGCGCAATGTATCCCAGCATGGCTGAGTCCCCGGGGCCCAATGGCTCGATGTTGGTCCGAGGCACATTTGTTTCCGCCCAGGACCTCGCATTGGCCACCGGTCTGGGCAACGTCCTTGACCTGCGCCCGCTCCAAATGGAGGTACCCAGCCCATCTTCGAATAGTGATGCTGTTATACCTCGTACAAGGGCCATCGTGACTTTGCGAAGCAAAGTCTCGCTTACGCCTGTGCTAGGGGGACCATGTCTTGAATAGACGGATATATAGAGGATAGAAATAGAAACAGAATAGATAGATGGATGGATGGATGGATAGATGGAATAGATAGACATCTACCGGTCCCACCACCCCCAGGGCAGCGTAGGCCCCGGGTCCGGAGCTGCGGATGCGCTCTGCGGGGCGGCCCCCGTCGGAACCCTGTTCTCCCTCCGCGCAATCTCCGTGTTTGCGGACAGTTACTGGGATGAGCGGAAAGGGGTAGGAGCGGGTGACCGGCGCGGGGAGAGGGCTTCGCCGCCACGGCTCAGCAGATGGGCCAGCGCTCCATGGAGGAGCTTCCTAGGTACGATGCGCCGGAGTGACAGCAGATGTCTCCCGTGGTGGCCATCAAACCCCGCGATTCGCATGGATAGTCCAAAGGCCACCCACATATTCTGCGTCCTCTAGTGTATCATGGTACTATTCCATTCTTGGAGAAAGAACGCTGGCGTTGCGGCCTTGAGGCGCATATACTTGCATACGAGGCTCTGAAAGATCGAGGGCGCCTTCCGGCCCGAGCGGCATTTAGCCTGTGGATTGTAGGATGCGCCGCCGGGCCGAAGTATTGCCCCGAGGCCTTTCGGGTACCTTGTTCTTCTCAGGGTTACGCAATGTGCCGGGCTGGTAGGGCAGGCCGCGCATGCAACGGCGGGGAAGATACATCCCTTCCGGCCCCGCTTCCTGGAGGCGACTTAGAAAAAGTCCTACACGTCCTTGAGCGTGGGGCTTAGCAAACGGAAGGGCTTTTCCGCGAGAAACGGGCGCAAAGACACCACAGAGTCGTGGTCAACACCCACAGGCATGCTAGCCGGCTTGTAGCTCCAAGCCGCGCCCGGGGTACGTGGCCTTTGTGTTTTTTTTGTGCGACCCGAGCTCGGGACGTGCGGAGACGAAAAGCTGTGCGGAGGACTCATGTTGTTCGTGGGGTGTTCGGCTGCGAGATTGGGACGCCCAGATGACGATCCCTCTTGCCGGCTTGAATGACATGCTGTCCATTTTCAGGACTATCTCTACCCTGCCTGTCGTCGTCAGATACTCCCATTGTAGAAGGCAGCTTTATATTTTCTTATTCTTCAGCGAGGTGCCATACCCGCGGGAACCGGTCACGATCATGCTATGAGGTGTATCTTGAACTTCGCCTGACGATGCCCGAAGGGGTGTTTTGGTACGCATTCTCACTACCAGCAGGCCACAGAAAAACTATACTAACCCTCTCTTCCTGCGTGACTGCGAACTGCCGCAAACGCCTCGGCAGCTGTCCGAAAACGTCGAGTCGCCGAATAGCTAGGACAGAGTGGATTACAGCTTGAGCCTCATACCAAGGCCCAGCTCATCCATGAGTCTTGCGGCCTCAGATGCTGCCCCCCAGCTATATCGATACCCCGCGCCCGCGAACCCATACGCGTGCACCACGTTCCCCTCGCGCTCAACCCGATATCCGCCCCTCCTCGCGGGCCGGAACCCAACGACATCTGTGATGACGTCTCGCTTCACATCCAACCCCTTCAGCTGCCCTTCAAGCATTGCGTTCACTCTCCTGATAATGTCCTGCCGAACATCTGCGTCCACCTCCGAGGTGGTCCTCTTCTCATCCTCAATCCCACCGATGATGATACCGCCGGACGAGAGGCGCGGAATGGCGTAGGTATACTCCCGGCCACGCCGCATATGAACTTCCCTCTCCATCCCAGTGCGGAAAGCTGTGTTTTTGACCAGGACCGTTTGTCCCCGAATACCCACGACGTCGTTGTCTCCAGCGAGATGTCGCGCGCCGAGGCCCGAGGCGTTGACGACTGCTTGGCAATTCAAACGGCGCTTGGCGTAGTCCAGAGACGGGACGGTGTCCCTGACGAAGAGGACTCCGTGCTTTTCCTCTAGTCTCTTTTGTAGCCAAGGTAGTAGATAGTCGGGGTTAATCGATGTGGAGGTGTAGGTGTTGCCCCCCACAGCACCGGAGGGTAACTCCCATACAGAGAGGGCTCTGAAGTCGGGGAGCTCCGAGTACCATGGGCTCTCTCGGTTATCCTTGTCGTCCCAGTACTCCGAGACCTTTACCGTCTGTAGTTCAGGGTAGATCAGCTCTGATCCTCCAAGAGATTGGATTGGTCGCTAAAACGAACCTGCACACCTGTCTCCGGGCCCTCGGCCGCAAGAGCCCGATACCGCCGGAGACTGGTCCTCTGCATCCGCACATCTCTCGGGTCATCAGACAAAGACGGCAATACCGCGGCACCAGCCCTGTTACCACCATCAGCATTGCGTAGAATTCCGGAAGAAGAGGGTGGCAGCATACCAGGGGCTGCTCCACTGTGTCGACATGTCACCGGGTAGATCCCTCGTAATAACACCGACGCGGTAGCCGGCCTCGACGAGCGTCAACGCGGTGGTGAGGCCAATGATACCCGCGCCGACAATCCCAACGTCGCAAGCTGGAGCATTCGCCATGGTTGGAGCGATGATTGGAGCAAGAGTTGGAGCGAGGGTTGGAGCGAATGAGAGGAGTTGAGAGTGTTACTTGACTAGTAGGCAGTGAGGGGAAATAGCATCACGCTCGCGGCCCGGCCCGGTGGCTTTATGGGGTAATACAGCCTTGGATGGGCCCCGGGCCGGCGTGCAGATTCCCGACACCGGTTCCGGCTTAAGCCGGCCGGTTGTTCCGTATACGGTTTAGGAGAACTGGAGGATTATGCACAGCCCATGCTTGATTTGGCAGGTCTTAGTTATGTAAAGGCGATACATCTGCGATCCTCGGTAGTTACGTTCATAAGCAGCCCAGGACGTTAATAGGTTTGTACCGAGCATTATATATACGGTCCATATTGGCCAATTTCATATGCGAACTGGAAATACTCCATGCATCACTCGAAATAGTCTCGTTTCTTTGCTACGCAGGCTCGTTTCTGTCTCGGTCTCAAGTGGTATCCAGGTCTTAGCAACCTTGAGTTTCGGAGCCCTCGACGGTGCCACGGAATGTGATACGTTCGGATAATATAGTAACGAAACTTATACCCAACTCTATACCAACATGAATTAAGCAGATGCAGGTGTGAGCCTCGGCCATGAAATCGACATTCTCGTTCCAGTTCATCACTAACAATCTTAGGCAAAGCGTGCAATGCTTTTCATTTTATCTGCTGTCTATCTAGTGTACTAACAATTAGGATCTATGCGCATAGATGAATCCCCTATGGAAGAAACTGCTGCTACTGATGTATATAGTGCGCAGAGTGACCATTCGTCAATCAATGATGTCGATGTATATTCCCAAATCTCGTCCCTCTCGTGGTTCGTTATGCGTCCCCACTGCATTCCTAGTTCTCCGCTTCTTGCGCTACCGCGTCGGCCGCGTGTCTCCTACTTACGTCTCTAGACTCCACTGAAATACTTCCTCGAGAGTTCTATTATAGTCCATGTTGATTATTAAAAAAAAGAATGACGGACGTTTTCGTATATAATGGTTTCCATAGACGCTAACGGCTCCTTCAACCCTGAACCAAAATTTCAGACTTTACCCTCTCCTGAGATTCTAGATCCTACCCACAGCCATGCAAGATGCACCGGAGATACCGGCAGGATATTTGCGGTAAAGGCGGTCATCATAATATTTACATTCTTATGACGAGACCTCTGTTACAGGGGTGTTGCAGGCGGGGTTCCCTATGGTGCGTCGACCCGAGGATTCGGATGAAGGGAGAAGGCGTCTACAGTGCCATTTTAGCTCTCGCTCCCTAGCTTCCCCTCCTGGCTGTAGTTGCACTCCGTTGAGGTGCAATTCGTTTTCTTTACTGCGTCAGAGATCAATTGACACCATTTATGTGCGCATGTACCGCGGTTCGCAGTTCCCAGCACCCACTTCCCGTGATCGAAGTCCATCCGCCAAAAACAATGTAATCCAGCTAAGCCATTCCGAGCTCGGCCGCGGATTCATACCAACCTTGTAACCCCTCCGTTCCCCACCCACCGGGCCACATCCCCAACCCTCGGAAGCATTCCCGACCGACCCACTTCACGGCCCCACCAGACACTCCCAAATTGCCCAAAAAAGGCACCAAGGGCACAACCCCGGCCTTTTACACAGTTTGAAACCTATATAGGAACTAAAACCAAGCAGTCCCTCCAAGGAACTGTCGGTAAGATGGCCGAGCGGTCCAAGGCGCCAGGTTAAGGTTACCTTAACATGTAAAATCCTGGTCCTCGAAAGAGGGCGTGAGTTCGAATCTCACTCTTATCATCATCTTTTTGACCTTTTGCCATACCGTCCTTTTTTCCCATTTTACTGGTGATGGTAGTAGTCCTTTCATTTCTATTTTTTTTTTATTTTTATTTTTTTATCTTTTATTATCTACATTTTTTTGGTTATGGTGACAAGAACCACTGCTTGGGCTATCGTACTAGGCAGTGTCTCGAGGCGCCTATAGGTACATTCGTGCTGGACAATTCGTCTGGTCGAAGTCGCGGCGTGTTGTTGCACCGTGTAAGCTCAGTCGCACCGACCCGCCGAGGACACCAGGCTGCCTATCTTCATGCTCTGCAACTCTCATTGTGTTGTTAATATGGTTCTGCCGTGCAACAACTGCGGACTAAGACCTGCATGTCGTCGGGGTATGTAATAATTGTGCCTCGCACAACACAACCAACTATAATAGGTCCGAGGGCTGCCGTCAATGGACACTCAAGTAATCGCCAGTTACAAGGTTTACCTGGCCCTCTACCCTTCACGAACACTATACCGCAAATGGCCGCTTGCATGTGCTATAAGTGGAGAATTTATGTCCTGTATAGGGAAGGCCGATGTGATCCATGATAGGTGAGCCCTCCTCGCGATACTCGGATTAGTTACGCCCAGCGTCACTGGCGTGAAACGTCCCAAGTAATTGTTAGCGTACACACCTAGGCCGCAGCAGTCTCATGCAGGTCCAGAGTAATCAACTCCAGCCCCATAGTTTTGACTTGCCACTAGCTGTCTTGAGGATATCCCTGGTCTTACCTTTCCGTCATGCCCGGCTCATCACTATATCCTGACCTCGGAGGGACATCCGTGCCAAAATCAAATTGCTTGTAAAATTCAACGCGTGCTATGAAATAGTCCCAAGTCATTATACCAGTCTGACGTCCAGTTTCCCTTTTTCCTCCGCTCCAGCCCCCGCATATTACTTCAAACCCCCATCCTGACTAACGAACTCACATCTTAGAAAGCAATAGCCGTAGCAAGCATATCCTGCTTCGCATCCACGGGCCCACCCCCGACATTATTCCGACAACACTCCACAGCCGAGCAGAAATTCGCGTCCGCCTGGCTCACCTTCTCCGTCTTGGGTACCCTCTGCTTCGCCGGCCAGATCTCGGCCCCCTCATCCTGCTCCTTCTTGTAGTGGGCCTGGACCACCTCGCGCACCGTCTTCTGGAAGTACAAGGGCCCCCGCTCCATCTCCGGGTGCAGCTCCCCGTTGACGAAGACGCCGGCGTCAAGGTTCTTCTGGGCGTTGGCGCAGAGGTACTTGTCCTCGGACATGATGCGCTTGTACATTTCGTCGATGACCTTGAAGTCGGCGTCGCTGGAGTGCTTGTTGCGGTAGACCTCGTAGCGCATGGTGGAGGTGCGGGGCCCGCTGGGGACGAAGCGCTGGATAAAGAAGAAGTGGGGGCTGGGCGTGTTAGTTGAGCTGCCTTGTAGTTGGTTTGAAGGAAGAGAGGTGGGATGGTAGTACTCACGAGACGTTCAGAGAGGCGTTGGGCCAGAAGTAGGTGCTCGCCACGCGGAACCCCTTCTCGATCTGCCCGGGCGTCGGGTTGCCGTAGTGCTGGATGTGCATGTCCTTGGTCTTGACGTAGTAGGAGTTGAGGTCCGCGATGGTGGGGATGTCGGGGTGCGCCCCCTTGCAGTGGTAGCACTCGTTGTAGTTGTCCGCCAGGATCTTCCAGTTGTACTCCCCCTCCATATCCCACGTATGATCAAACACGTAGTCGTCAAACGTGTAGTGCTCGAACCTCGGCTGCTCATCCACGCCGGCAAAGTCCTGCTCCCACGAAATCTCGGGCTTCTCCCCGGCGTCAAGGTTCACCCAGATGAAGCCGTTGATGTCGATGTGAACGTGAATGGGGAACAGGCTGTTCTTGGACTTGTCGAAGCCCTCCATGTCCTGGTACCCCGGGGCCTTGGCGAGGTTCCCGCTCAGCCCGTACGACCACCCGTGGTACTTGCACGAGAACACCGAGCTGTTGCCCTCGTCGGACGTGACGATGGGGAATGCGCGGTGCCTGCAGACGTTGTGGAAGGCGTTGATGTCTCCGTGCCGGTCCCGGACGACGATGAACTGGTAGCCGGCCACGTCGTACCGCACCCAATCCCCCGTGTTGGGGACCCGTGCCTTGTGTGTGGTCAAGAGCCACTTGCGCGAGAAGATTGCGCGCCGCTCGAGCTCGTACATCTCCTTGGAGGTGTACCAGGGCGCCGGGAGGGCTCTGACGGTGGACTTATCATCCTGGGCCGGGGCGGCGGTGGCGCCGAAGCCAAAGTAGTTCTTTAGCATGGACATCTTCGATAATGAGAAGACAAAAAAAAGGCAAAGCTTAAAGAAGCCCTGATGCAAGGGAGGTAAGATAACTTGTGATAGAACGCGGTCTTGTACTCTGGATCATAAAGACAACCTTGAGCTAAGCTATGGAGGCGCCGGGCCCCTTCTATATACCTACGGAGCTGGCGTCCAGCCTCCCAGGAGCAGGGCGTGGCCGGAGGCGCTATCGCAGCCTCACGCACACCATTCATCATATTGAGACGGTGAACTGATCACTTGCGGCCGGTGTCCGCGCTCCGGACACCGAGCGCGCCTCCCACCCTCCGGATCCTTGGTCGTCTGTCGGTGGCCACTTACACCGTGACTATGCCGATCACGTGACCGGCGTATAGAGCTCCGAGGTCCGTTGGCCGGCTTATCGGGCTGGGGTGGTGTGGATCTCCAAAATCGATAGTTCGGGTCGGGAAGAAGGGGGGGGGGGGGGGGGTCTGCCGGTGACGCACGGTCAACATGGTGCATCATCCCCTCACCCCCTCGGGGCGGCTCCCGAGATAAAGACCCGGTCAGATATCCGCCGTCCTGGGCTCCTTCTTCTTTCTGTCCCTCCCGGCCCACCTTGTGCCGCGTGACGTGTCGAGGTGACGCCCTGCGGGGCTCGCAGGGTCAATGATACGGCGGCTGGGGATTTCTAAGTGTCACTTTGGTATTTTTAAGTGTCATTTAAACTACACTTACTCCCGATGTCGGGAGCCCCCGCGGGCGGAGACCCACGATCGCGCCTGGGGCCTTTCCGGGTCGGGGATGGTCGTGCGGAGAGATAACGCCGGGACTGGACTGTTGCAGGGCGAGCTACCCCACATTGCTGCGCGGGGAAGGTGGCGGCATCGTGGTCAGATCAGGCGTCGCCCAACTCGAGGGAGGGGGATATAACACGAACAGGCGGGCATCTCCGATTCTCTCTCCCCATATCTACTCACTCACCTTTTTTTTTCCTTTGAAGATAGTGCAATTACACGAGGCGTAACGACTAGTTTCGCATCCCCGGCCGCTGGCAGGACATTCCCGCTTACCATCGCCTCCAGTCGGCTTATCATCCCCACCCCCGTTTTCCCGCTTCACCATGGCCTCGGGGAAGGCTTCCTATCTTATCGTCGGCGCCGGCGTCTTCGGCGTGTCGACCGCCTACCACCTCATCCAGAAGTACCCAGATGCGTCGGTGACCCTGGTCGACAGGGACTCCTTCGACGCCGACGAGCGCGTCGCAGCGTCATGGGACTGGAACAAGGTGGTTCGCGCCGACTACGATGATTTCCTCTACTGCAAGCTTGCACTTGAGGCCCAGGGCGTCTTCAAGAGCGATCCACTCTGGCAGCCGTACTTCAAGCAGGCGGGGATCTACTGGGCGAGCCGCGGCAATTACGGCAAGGATGTCGTTGACAACCACAAGAAGCTCGGCCGGGAAGGCGACATTACGGTACTTTCCGTTGAAGAGGCGAAGAAGCTGTATGGTGGACTGTTTGCGGACGCGGACTACACCGACGTCAAGGAGGTTCTCGTGAACAAGGCGGGCGGGTTCGCTCTCGCGGGTGATTGTCTACGCGCCGTCACAAAGAAGGCGGTGGAGCTCGGCGTCAAGTATGTCACGGCGGAAGTTGCGTCTCTGAAGTTTGACCTCGGCGGGTCCTGCACCGGGATCAGGACGGTGGACGGGAAGACTTTGACTGCTTCCAAGGTCATACTCTGCACGGGGGCGTACACGACGAAGCTGCTCGAGGTGAGCGCTGCGAGGACCGGCAAGTCTGCCCTTTGTGCCGGGGATAGGATCAAGGCCGCCGGAATCACAACGGGGCTGGCGCAGCTTGACAAGGAGGTGTACAAGAGGCACGAGAGCATGCCCGTTGCCTTCCAGGGGTACACCGCGGACTATGGTAGGGGGGGGGGGGGGGGGGGGGGGGGGCGCGGGGCGGC
>JAMFQS010000045.1:145763-158065 GCA_025503055.1 Sordariomycetes sp. B11D1 | reverse complement strand
GGTGCCTTCCCGGGGTACCCCCGGGTCATTGTTACCCCCCCCCCCCCCCCCCCCCCGGCGAATGTCACTAGTGCACTGGGTTGGGCAAAGCTGACTCCCGCGGCAGGCAAGCCGTTCATCGCCAGCCTACCGCCTACGGCGGATAGGGAGTTGAAGTGGTGGGGCGAAAAGATCTTCTCCAACACGCGCGAGTTCCTCCCCGGCCGCTACTTCTCGGCACCTCCGGCGGGCAAGGACTACTCGCAGTGGAAGGTCTCGGAGGCGCTGAAGCAGGACATTGCGACGCAGCGGGACCTGTGGTACGGCGACAAGAGCGCCAACTGGGAGATTAAGAAGCATCGCGTGTGCTGGTAAGTCATTCGTGACAGGTTACAAACTAGTCCACACACAGAGCGGACACTAACACCGCGCGCAGGGACGCCTTCACCACAAGCTCGGACTTTATCATCTCGCCGCACTCGGCCGCGAAGGGCCTGTACCTTGCGACCTGCGGCTCGTTCCACGGGTTCAAGTTCTTCCCGATAATCGGAAAGTACGTGGTTCAGATGCTCGAGGACTCGCTATCGCCCGAGATGCAAGAGAGGTGGGCCTGGGATCGGGAACGGCCGGATTCTTCGATGAATCCCGAATATCCGAGGTGGGAGCTCAACGAGCTGCTGGATTCGGTGCCGCGGCTGTAAGAGCGGGGACAACGCGGGATGCAATCTAATGATAAGTACGAGATAGAGGCGGGGAAGGAGCGGGGAAAACGCGGGATGCAATCTAATGATAAGGACGAGATAGAGACGGGGAAGGAGCGGGGACGCGGCGGGTTTTTGCCTGGGGCTATAATAGGTTGGGGAATAAGGTTGTTGATTTCTGGTATAAGTGCATGTCTGCGGGGAAAGTGTGGAGATGGTGCCTTGTTTATGATAAGCAAGTCGGGTTGGATAATCCCGAGGTACCACTACATGTACCGGAGTGACCAGTGAAGGGATGAAAGCATTGCACATCCAAGACAGCTAGTGTGCGATTACCTAGACAGAAGCTGCGCAAAGGGCGAGGCAGGATTGGTCCGAACACTCACCGGGCCCCAGGGGGCCCGAATAGAAGCCTTCTGTCGTATTCTTTAGGTCACCACCACCTCCTACCCCAGACCCGCAGCTGATTAACACTGCAGCCCAACAGCACACACAGCGCCCGTAACCCGATCCGGCACAGGGGGCCGCCTTGTTCGGCGGCGCACATCATATGATGCGGGGGTTGGCTCCCACACTGCATGGTGCAGGGCGGGGTTTTTGGCTAGAGGACACTAAGCTCCGGCACTTACCCGCCCCTGGCCTTGCGCTGTATTTAGGAGCCGGCGCGTCCCCCTGAGGCGCTTGTCATCCCCAGATATATCCTCCGATCAACGAGCATCAGAGTCCGTTATGGCGCCACCAGGGGCAGGTACTGGCCCGGCGGCCAGCCCTCCGGGCAGACGGCGCTCGCACCACGCCTGTCTGAATTGCAGGTCTGTCTCGACGCCCGATCATCGAACCCGACGGACGTCTCCCGGGCGCTGACGGTCGGCGCAGGAGGAAGAAGACGCGGTGCCCCGGCGAGAAGCCGGCGTGCTCGAGCTGCGCCCGGCTCCAGCAGCAGTGTTTCTACCCGCCCGCGAGACCATCGCAGAGCGGGCGCTCGGTACGAGTACTCCCCCTTTCCCATCCTCACTTCTCGTCCCCAAGATCCCCGCCGGACCCGAAATGAACCGTTTTTGTGGGCCCTCCTTAACCGCCGTAGGACGAGCGACTTCAACACCTGGAAGAGAAGCTGGATCTCCTCCTCCACGGAGGGGGCTTGTAAATGGCGCCACCGCGTGCGAAGATGATGGACATCCGTCAAGACGATCTGACCGCCCTCTTAGAACGACGACGAACAACCCCTCGCACCAAGGGCAGCAACAAGGCCCGCCGTTCGAGGCCGCCGCTGACACGTCGGAAAAGTCGTACTCCTCTACACCCCCCGGCCGCGAGTCGAGTTTTCCGCCGAGGAACTTCTCCTCCGTTACGTTTGGTCCGGAGAATGCGAGCATGAGGCCCGCGAGGTCTGATATGGCGATTGGCATTGATCTCTATTTCAAGTTTTGCCACAGGCAGCCCATCTGGTGCCTTGACCGCGAGGACATCGACGACCTTGCGTCTATCCCCGACGAGCTAGCGTGTAGTATCCTTGCGCTTACGGCGCGCTTTTCCGAGAAGCGCGAGCACTTGCGGCTCTATGGGAACATTGCCAAGACGCTTGTCATGCTGCGTATCGCCAACGGCACCGTCGACCTATCAACGATTGAGAGCCTCTGCCTCCTTTCCTATTCTGCCTTCGTCGGTAAGTTCCTTCACCCACCTAGACTCCAAACCCCTTTGCCCCAAATTTTCTCAACTTTCCGCAGATGGCAACGTCCACCTAGGCCAGTTCCACCTAGGCCTCTCCTTCCAGCTCTGCCGGTCCGCAATGCTCGACATCGAGTCCGCCTACGCCATAGAGGACGCGACCGCGGAGCGCAAGAAGCGCCTCTTCTGGAGCCTGCAGATCCTGGAACAGTCCTACGGCCGGCACGTCGGGCTCCTCAGCGCGCCGACGGGCCTTTGGCGGCCCCCCTACTCGACCGCCTGCGCGGGCCAGGAGGAGGATCCCAGGGCGCCGCCGCTGCCGCGGGATGAACTCGGCACCACAACGCCTAGCGAGCCAGGGATCTGGAACACGAGTATCCATCTGGGCTGGGTGTGGAGCCAGGTGAGGAAGTACGTAGCTGACTGCTCGCGGAATGATCTCAAGGAGCCGTGGCGGCACGATTCCACGTACGCCAAAGTCATAGCCGACTTCCTCGAGACGGAGAACCGAATCCCAATGTGTCACCGGTACGACTCGGTAAAGTTCTACGAGCGGAAGATTGAGGAGCTCAAGATCAACCGCGACTACTTTGCGCCGTGGCTGAAGGAGCAGTTCATGTACCACGCCATCCCGACTGTCCTGAACCACCCGTTCCTGTACATCGTCGGGGCGCAGCACAACCCCAACCTGGGGATCCCGAATACCTTCTGGCGGAGGTCATCGGAGCAGGCGCTGCTGCACGCGACGTGGGTCGTGCGGATGATTGACATGGTCGTGGACAAGCGGGTGCCGCTCGTTGACCCGTACTTTGGGCACGTTGCAGCGATTGCGGCGACGGTGCATTTGTATTATTGCTGTGCGGCCGCGGCGAGGCTGAAGCACAAGTCAAACAGGGACTTTTCCAAGTGCAGGAGGTTCTTGAAGAGTTTCATCCCCCACTCTGCCGCCTGCGGCGAACTGGTAAGTCTCTGACCTTGCCATACGCGGCCTCAAGATCATGGTGGGATTAGTACTGACTATGACACCGCAGGACCGCAACCTGGACAGGATGACGCGCATAGCCGCCGGCTCAGAGAACATGGATGTAGAGGACTGGATGCCCTCCCGCATCTACCTCTCCGTTCCCCTAATGTGGCACGTCCTCCAGTTCACCACCGGCACGACCTCCAGCGAGATCCCCGGCGCAGGCCTCCTCGACGCATCCCTCGCCCCGGCCCTGCCCCCCGAGGACACGGGCGAGGGCACCATGCTCGAGATCGTCGTCGCAAAGTCCCCCGAGATCACCATCAACACGGCCGACGGCGGCCAGGAGGCGCCGACGCAGTCGTACAAGGTGCCCGTGACGCCGCGTGTCTCTGGCCCGGTTTCCAGGGAGGCGTTCTTCGATGAGCCGGCGGAGGTGGTGGACAATCTGGCGTTTAATACGACGCCGTGGCTGTATGCGGACTCGTCGCAGCTAGTGGGGATTGGGGACATGGGGTTCCCGCAGTCGGAGCCCGGGGCGGGGTGGTGGGAGGACGAGAACTTTACGAATGTTGTGTTGGATCACTTTTAGCGGTGTACATTTCCCTGTCGCATCTGCTTTCACGTCATATTGTATGTAGAGTGTTTCGGATGTTTAGCGTTCTTTTGGGGGGTTGGTTGGGCCACTCGCCCTGTAATTGTTGGTGTGTTAATGGTTTGGAGAAGTATAAAAAAAGTTGACTCGTTCATTGCGGATTTACTATGTGTCAGAGGGCCTGGGGCAGCCGAGCGAGGTTACTGGGCTTCTGACCGCAGTTGGTTGGTTTGGAGGAGCCTGACTTAGTGGAACTTGCCATATCTCCGATCTCATTGAGGCGCTGGCTATCCTAGCAATCCGCCTAAATGTAGATAGAGTAGCTCCTTTGTCACCATGCCGATCCTGCATCTATACTGGGTGACACATCTTTCCGTTATGAACTAAGTTGATATCAGAAATATGATCATGTTGGCTTCTCACAGCCCTTTCCTAGTTGTGGTGCCTATTTTTTTTTTTTTTTTTTTTTTTTTTTTTAACCAGGATACATAGAGAGATATTATCACGAGCGTGCAAGCCGGAAGTAAGGCTCCTGATGATATCAAAGGTGTCAACCTAGTTCGCGAAGTTAGAGTATCGACCCAGCAGTTAATGACTTGCATGACTCCTAACCACCCAGTCTTTACCAACATACCTCTTCCCTCGTCTCTGTTATGAGCATGCTCATGTAAAGCAGAAGTCCTCGGGACCTCGGCACGCTCCGCCTTTGGAATTCCTCAAATATCACACGTCAAAAGGAGTGGGGTGCCGTGGTTGCAGTCCTAGTAAGCCTGAGACTTACATCAGGACCATGTGGACAAGAACCAAGATAACATTGGCCAAGCCACATCGAGATAGAAACCTAGCTCGGGACACAGATAAGATAGGCCTAGGAGATGTACAGGCACAATATGCGCATCTAGAAGTATTCCCGGAAAACGCCAAGGCGTTAGGCGGGGATAACCTCCGGATCCGCACGCCGGGAACGCTCGGGCCGCCCCGGGTTAGGCACGAACATGCCCCCCGGAAGAACCTTACGAACCCCACGGGGTGAGCATCGGCCTTCCAAAAAGTCCCACACCCCGGAAATGAAAACCGCTACGGAGCTGGGGGGTATAGTCGCAGTCTCACATGTAAGACATGCACTTCACCTTCCTATACAGGAAACCAGCTTCTGCGTCCCGACACCGGAGGCGCCGCTGGGATTGACGCCTGCGCGAGTCATCGGGCCGTCATTGGCATGCCCCGGCCTCTCATTATCTTTCTTGATCGGGAGCTCGTGCCGGGGTAAGGAAGGCGTGTGTCACGCGCGTCGCCACGCGGGAGTCGGGAGCCGGGGCCGGTCATGTGACCGGGAGCGGCGCTGGGAGACGACACGCCCCGAGGTGTTGATGTCTTGATCAGATGCTATTGGTCGGGTGCTATCATGGGCTCTTATAAACTGGCCATGGATGAGCTTCTGCGGGGAGCTGCTGAGGAGGCCCCCTCAGCATCCCTCATCTCCTGTCTTTCGCTATCGCCCGAGACGTCTTGGACGAGCTCGCACCATGTCTCTCTCTCAGCGCGTCGTCATAATCGGCGCCGGTATAGTAGGTACCAACCTCGCCGATGAGCTCGTCTCGCGGGGATGGACCAACATCACCGTCGTCGAGCAGGGGCCCCTCGCCATGCCGGGCGGCTCAACATCCCACGCCCCCGGCCTGGTGTTCCAGACCACGCCCTCCAAGACGATGAGCGGGCTTGCAAAGTACACCGTTGAGAAGCTGCTCTCGCTGGATTGCTTCAACCAGGTCGGGGGCCTCGAGGTTGCGACAACGCCCGAGAGGCTCGAGGAGCTGAAGCGGAGGCATGGCTTCGCTTCGTCGTGGGGCATCGAGGCGCGGCTTGTGAGCCCGGAGGAGTGCCGAGAGATCTGGCCCTTGCTCGACCAAGATGCTGTTCTCGGCGGCCTGCACACCCCCAAGGACGGCCTGGCGTTGGCCGCCCGCGCCGTCCAGCTCCTCATCGGACGCACCCGCAAGGCCGGTGTCCAGTACCTCGAACACACGCCCGTGACCGGCATCCAGACAAAAGACGGCCATGTCACAGGCGTCGAGACGAGGACGGGCACTATCCCCGCAGACATCGTCGTCTCGTGCGCCGGCTTCTGGGGCGTCGAGCTGGGCGCCATGGTCGGCTTGCCCGTCCCGCTTCAGCCCGTTGGACACCAGTACGCCAAGACCGAGCCTTTACCCGCTCTGAAGGGGAAGAACCCCATGCCCAACGGTGCGACCCGGCCTCTCCTGCGGCACCAGGATCAAGATCTGTACTACCGCGAGCACGGCGACCGGCTCGGCATAGGTTACTACGGCCACCGCCCCATGCCCGTGTCCGCCGCCTCACTAGGCGAGACGCCGAAGCACGTCGACGAGGAGAACATGCCCTCCCGCCTAGACTTTACGCCCGACGACTTCCAGTCGGCATGGGACCTCTCCGGCAAGATCCTCCCTGCCCTGAAAGAGAGCAAGGTCGCCTCCGGCTTCAACGGAATCATGTCCTTCACGCCCGACGGCGGGCCCCTCATCGGCCGGGCGCCGAACCTCGAGGGCTTCTACGTCGCCGAGGCCATCTGGGTGACGCACTCCGCCGGCGCGGCGCGCGCGCTAGCGCAGCTTCTCACGGCGGGCAAGTCGGACATTGACCTAGCCGAGTGCGACATCTCGAGGTTCGAGGAGGTGCAGCTCACACCCTCCTACATCCGCGAGACGTGCCTCCAGAACTTTGTGGAGGTGTATGACATCCTGCATCCGCTTCAGCCCAGGGAGTCGCCCCGGAACCTGCGCCTCAGCCCCTTCTACGAGCGGCAGAAGGAACTCGGGGCGTATTTCCTTGAGGCCGGGGGCTGGGAGCGGCCGCACTGGTACGAAGCGAATGCACACCTCGTTGCGCAGCTACCGCGGGAGTGGAGGCCCGTGGAACGGGACGCGTGGTCCGCGAGGTACCACTCCCCCATCGTCGCGGCCGAGGCGTGGAAGACGCGCACAGCGGCGGCCATGTTCGATCTGACGCCCATCCGCCGGCTACAAGTCTCCGGCCCCGGGGCGCTTGAGCTTCTCCAGAGGCTTACAACTGGTGATATGGATAAGACGCCTGGGACCGTGACGTTCACCTTGTTCCTTGACGAGCAGGCCGGTGTCTTGAGCGACGTCTTTGTCGCGAGGCTCGGCGTCGACTCGTTCCTTCTGTCCTTGAACGGGCCCGCAGACTTTGCGTACCTTTCTCGACAGGCTCGCATCCAGGCGAAGACGGGAGGGCGGGAGACGGCGGTGCGCGATGTTACGGGGGGCACGTGCTGCATCGGCCTCTGGGGCCCGCGCGCCCCGGGTATCGTCGCCAAAGTCTGCCCGGATGACCTTTCGGAGGAGGCCCTCCCGTACTACCGCCTCAAAGCAACGAGCGTCGCGGGCGTTCCCGTCATTGCTATCAGGACTTCCTTCGTCGGCGAGGCAGGCTGGGAGATCCACGCCAGTGCCGAGAGCGGCGGGCGCATCTGGGACGCACTCTTCCAAGCCGGAAAGCCCCACGGGGTCGTCGCGGCGGGGCGGAGCGCGTTCGGCGCGCTTAGGCTCGAGGCCGGGTTCAGGAGTTACGGCGTTGACGTCACGAGCGAGCATAACCCGTTTGAGGCGGGGTTGGAGGGCCTTGTCGATGCGGGCAAGACGGGTTATGTTGGATATGCTGCTGTACAGCGGCTGGCTCATGAGAAGGTCCGTCGGCGGCTGCGGTGCCTTGTTATTGATGATGGGCGGTCCGTGGTGCTGGGGAAGGAGCCGGTGCTTGCGGGCGGTACGGTCGTCGGGTATGTTGCGAGTGCGGCGTTTGGGTATACGGTCGGCAAGCCTGTCGCCTATGCGTGTCTTCCCAGCGAGGTGGGGGAGGGGGACGGTGTTGAGATTGAGTACTTTGGGCGGCGGATCAGGGCGACTGTCACGCCCGAGCCGTTGTACACTGGAAAGATTGCTGGGCTGGAGACTCGCTCTGGTGTGATGGATGCACCGAGTGTAGCTGTGAGGCCGCGGCTCTAGTGACACTTTACCTCCCCTTCACAATAATGAGTCGATATGAAATACGCATGGTTGATTTAATATAGCATGATGAATCGACGTTGTACTCGAAACGTGGTGATACAACGACGGAAGAAGCCCTTGGCCCGTCTTTCCTACGTTAACCGTATAGCAGCAGTGCGAGCATACGCAGCAGGGAGGATCATCGGCCTGGTTGATATCAAGCTCGAATCTATGATCGGGATGCGCCCGGTCAGCTATTGTGCTCTCAATATACAGTTTGTGCCTGTTTCCTGGAGTAGCGTTGTTATGCTTTTATCTCTTACACGCCCTCACCTAGGCAGCTGGATACCGAATTTCCTAGAGCTTGATGTGGAGACTTTGTGGGGAGTTGGGGTGGTCCCTGATCTTATATAAATACTTTATTACCGTGTACCTGGACTTTGCAGAGGGTATAGTAGTACTAAGTCCTGGTGTTGATGTGTTAGGACAGTAGTACAGCTCCCGACCATAGAAAGCATCGGCAGGGTGCAAGTGTTGGGTTCTTTTCCTTCGCAGCTCTCATCTCAAGAGGCTTTCGAGAGGTGAAATGCGGAATGTACCTTGCAGATCCTTGTCGGGAAGGCAGTGAGCTTGACTTGAACCCCAAGCGTCGCATGCTCTCGTCTTGACTGAATGCCTCGGCACCACGACCTGGCTTGCTCAGTGAGTGTCTTTCCACACGACCGTATAACCGCACAGATGAAGGCTCATATCATGACAAACAGATCACCATAGCAAAAGTTCCGAATCGAGACCGTAAAAAAATCGCTAAGGCACGCAATTTATCGAGCAACCATCCCCCTTCGTCACTTGCAACATCTGGAACCTGGGGATGATAAACATCCAGTAGGAACAGCCTATCATTAATTCACATGGTCCATTAGTCTAGTTGGTTAGGACACTGGATTCTGATTCAGAATGTTCCAGCGGCCTCGGTTCGAATCCGAGATGGACCTCATAAAGACATTTTTTTTTGCCAATTTTCCCACCGTGTTTTTTTTCCGACTTGTTCGGCGGTAAGTAAGCTTTCGGAGTCCGGGGCATGGACCATGGCCAGATGTGGCAAGTGGGGTGTCCAAGGTGGAACAGGGACGGAAGGCGGCCGGCCAGCACTTCAACATCATCACTTCACGGTATGGCGGTGACACATTAGCTTGCGGAATCGCTCAAACGCCCGTGACATTCAATCAAACGCTTCGGTTTCAGAATTTGTGCACCTGTAGAGCCTAATTCCTACGGGGAACTAGGGGAGGCAGAGTGGACGCCTGGACTCGCCCCTTGTCCATCATCGCACTTACACAACAGTCGAGACGCCGGGAATAAAGCGTATCTCAAGGGCACGAGAACTACTCTACTCTCTATTCAACAGCTTTGCCAAGCCGGGATCTTAACTGCACAGCACCAGAGCAGCCCCCGTACAATCTTCCCATCCCATCCCCTCGTCCACCCCAACACAATCTCTCAACCAGCGGAACCACCCCAGGAGCCCCTCCCAATCCGGTGGACTGGGGTTGCAGATGCCGGGCGGTCAGTGTACATCTCCCTTTGTAAAGTCAGTTCCACAACGAGGTGGAGGGTGTGTTTCGAGGTACATTTCGGAGTCCGTGAAGTCTGTGGCTGCCTCGTGAGCAAGCCCGCCAATATGTGTGGTCCCCGGAACATGAAGGGATCCAACATCCTCACACGGATGTTTGTGTATCTCGAGAAACACATTCGCAAGCTATTCCATGACCTTCTTCGTCTCTGCCTCACTCGCGGAAACCCCATCTGAAGGCCAGAGGCTCCCCAGGCATCGTCTCCAAGAGGATATACCCAGCCTCAGCTCCGCTCCCCTCTCCCTCAGGGACATACTCGAACACCCTCGGCGCCCGTACCTTGATACCTTCGAAGACAAGGTAGCGTCGCGCTTTGCTTTTGATAGCATAATCCCTCGGTTGAGCGGGAGGCGAGGAGGCGTTGGACCTCCCTATGCGCGCGAGCCGGACCACGCCGTCTTCAAGATCTTATATCCAGGTTATAATCCATCCCGCCCATCACCGAGTTCCCTTTCGCGCCGCTCTGCATAATAGCGGGGTATGGAGCAGGTCATGCCGTACCGGGGGAAGCTGGCGTGGGCTGTAAGCGCATCGGTGTCTACTCTTTTGTGGAGCTCTCTCAGCTCGTCGTCGTTCTGCTTCGCCGGTCGCTGATGTTGAGACGAGTCTGGTTTCACGACTAATACGCTACTTTGGGACGCTGTGTGGTGGAAAGCTTGTAAGAGTATGACCCGTCGACGTAGATGGCGTGCGAGAGCGGGACGTCCCCAGGGAACCGTTGCCTCCGGAGCTGCCCGGACGCAGTCAGTCTCCCGGTGTGTGACGCGAGATTATGACCCGCGCTCAGCGACGCGAAGTAAGCAGAGGTATGCCGTGTCGCGTCTGCACCAGCAGACCACAACGTGTAAGCGCCGATAAGTAGTCGAACTTCGGACCCCGCCGCCTACGGTTCCCGGTTGCTCATACGAAAGAAACGAGCGGCAAGGCCAAGGCGTTGCCGTGGTTTCCGCGCTCACTCACGTCTTTGGCAACTCGTACGAGTCGGGCGTCATGCGGCCGCACTTCTAGGGACTGAAATGGGACGATGCCACCATGTTTGGACATTCAATACCAATTTGTATCATTCCGCTCCCAAGCATGCAAAGACAGAGAAAACTCCCAGCCCACGCCCCGGTAAAGCCCCTTACACCCCCCTCTACTCCTCGTTCGGCCCCGCAATCAACATCTTGATAACCTGCCCCTCACTCGCCTTCTTGAACGCCTGCTCCGCCTCCTTGAACTTGACCACGCCGCTGATCATGCCCTTCACGTCCACCAGCCCGCTCGCCAGCAGCTGCACCGCGAGCTTGTAGTCGCCCGACCCGTACCTGAAGCTCCCCTTGGCCGTCACCTCCTTCTGGCACAGCGCCATGATGGGGAAGTTGATGTCGCTCTTGCCCATGCCGCCCTGGACGTAGGTGCCGCCGGGCCTCACGACGTGCAGACTCGCCTGGATGGAGGGCTCGGCGCCGGAGGCGTCGATGACGACGTCGGCGCCGGCGCCGAGGTCGCACTCGGAGATGATGTTCTTGGCGTTGTCGGCCGCGGCGATGCGCTGGGAGGTGTAGGTGTGCGTCGCGCCGATGGTCTTGGCGAAGTCGAGCTTGGAGGCGACAATGTCCACGCTGACGACCTTGCTCGCGCCAAAGGCCCTCGCGACCGCGGCGCAGAGGAGGCCAACGGGCCCGGCACCCATGACGACGACGGAGTCGCCCGGCCCAACGCCACCCTGGCGCACGATGTGCACACCGACGGCCAGAGGCTCAACCATCGCGCCCTCCTGCAGGGACACGTTCTCGGGGAGCTTGAAGCAAAAGTCCGCGGGGGCCGCCCAGAAGCCCGTCAGCGTGCCGTCGTAGGGCGGCGTCGCGGCGAAGGCCATCTCCGGGCAGAGGTTATAATGGCCCCCCATGCAGCTCTCGCACCTCCTGCACGGGTACCCGGGCTCCAGCGCGACCCGGTCCCCGGGGGCGAGCGACTTGACGGCGGACCCGACCTGGATCACGGTGCCGGCGGACTCGTGGCCGAGGACCATGGGGGACTTGACGACGAAGGTGCCGATGGCGCCGTGGAGCCAGTAGTGGACGTCGGAGCCGCAGATGCCCGTGTAGTTGACGGCGACGAGGACGTCGTGGTCCGTCTTTAGCTTGGGGAGGGGGCGGTCTTCGAAGGTGAGGTCGTGGGGCTTGTTGAGGATGAAGGAGAGGTTCTGGCGTCTGTCAGTTTCCCGTCTTGTTGTTTCTTCCCTTTCGTCCCCCCCTTTCTTTCGTCTTTTTCTTCTTCTCGTCGCGGGGGGCTTTCACAGAGCTTCAGAGGTGCAAGGTGAAGGGAGGTTGACATACGCTCTTGCCCTCCGTCGTCAAGGCGCTACCCTTCTTCTCCCCGCCCGGGGCGCTGGGGTCCATGGGAGGCGCCCGCATGTCCTTTTGCCTCTCGACGAACTTGGCGTCGGGCTCGTCGTGGCTCGCGGGGTCGGGCTTGATGGCGGGCTCGCCGTTGGAGTGCTGGTCGAGCTTGTCGGCGGGGACGGACATTGTAACCGTATGCGGCGTTTTGGCTGGAAATTCCGGGTGTTTGTGAGGGAGGGAGGGGGAAAAAAAAAGCCAATTAGTGAGTACCAAGTTGGGCTTGTTGGCGGGTAGAAAGGGCGAAAGGTGCCGGGGGGGGGGGGGGGGGGGGGAATTTGCCCCCGGGGGGTGGTTTTAAAAAAAAAAAATAACGAGAGTAAAACACCAATTTAAAAATGGACAATAA
>JAMFQS010000045.1:76292-145753 GCA_025503055.1 Sordariomycetes sp. B11D1 | reverse complement strand
GCGCGCCCCCCCCCCCCCCCCCCCCCCCCCCCCCCCCCCGCCCCCCCCCCCCCCGGAAGTTGCGCCCGGGGGTAGTGATGTAAGATCAACGTTACGAGTCTTACAACACGCTTTTAACAGTGCAGATTACGAAGAAGAGAGTGGGAAAGGATTCATCCCTGCGACCCGGATGTGGGCGGCTGCCCGCTTAAATACCCTCCCTCTACTCCATCCGTCCTCGGAGAACGCAAGCAGGGTATGTATTGAGCCCGGCGCGGGAGTGGGTGGGCGAGGAGGGGCGTGTGTTGGTTGCCGCGCGAATCCGAAACCATCGTCATGGCGGCAAAGTGGGCGGGTTCTGAATTTATCCCCTCCCCCCCCCCCCCCCCGGGCGTGCCAGCTGCGGTGTGGGTTGCCCCGCTGGGGGAAGGGGCCGGCGGGTGGTAAGCGCACGCATGACCTCGCTTCCCAGAGTGCGCTATCGAGGCTAGCTCGTGTTTGTCACGGGGCACGGGGGTTCTGGGAGGATAGGGGGCGGGGCACCGGTGCCCAAGAAGTTTTGATCCTTTCCCCTCGCCACCTGTAACAACCGTCCTGGGCGCTGTCCAAATTTAGCTGCCAGCGTGATCAAGCGCCGCGCGGGAAGGTCCAAGCTCCCTGCAGCTGAGGTTCCGCACCGACTTTTTGGCATCGTTACAGCGCACCCCTCCTGCCGGACCCCCACTGTCCACCCCACCGCAGCGTGGGGCAGGCCCCGCGACTCCCACGCCGCGCTAGGGTAGCTGAGCTGTCCGGAGGGAGCTTCGCGGAGCTGTAATGCCCGCGGAAGGGAGGTCTACGACACCGCGCCTCCCTCTCGAACAGAGCGCGTAGCTTCGAGGAAGAGTAGAGAAAGGCCATGCTCCCCGCCCAGAGAAAAAGAGCGTAATGGAATCCCGTCTCTCATGCGCGCCTATCTCGGCTCTAATCGAGGTCCCAGTTCCCGGTGGGCTGGGAGAAGCACTTTTCTCTGTCTAGAAAGTGGACTTAGCCATCCTCTTTACCCGGCCCAATCACCGTCCACCTCCAACAATGACAGCTCCTCCTATCCGGATCGTCGTGTGGCCCCCGGGTGCCGAGTATCCCCGGCCCAACCAGGATTCCGCTTTTTTTCGACTTCTGCACTGTCAGGGTCTGTGTCCCGGCGGAAGGAGAAACGTCCCGGCGGATGTTTGCGACTGGCTTCGGTCCGAGTTTTCAGATCTTCTCCGCCGTGGAACGAAGCGATCGGGCCGATGTCTGCACCGGGCCCCTTCAATACTGACGCCCCCTCGCTCCCCTTCCGATAGCATCGCCAGACCCTCGACTACGTCCGCCCAGCCCCGGGAAGCCCAGCAGGCTCTGCCCGGACGCGCACGTCGTACTCGATTTCCAGGGACCCCTTGTTCCCCCGACGAAAGTGGGCCTGGTGGGAGCGCGGCCTGTGGGCCCGGTGAGGAGACCCGAGCGCCGGAGCGGTGTAAGTGCGCGCGGGGGCCCGCGAGACAGCTCGTCGCTTTCCCCGCAGCGGGCCTAATCCTGCGGCTGCGATGAGGAAGAGCGCCCTGGCAAGTTGAGCAAAGGACCGGATTTCAATCTGCGTGAGACGGATTTCCCCCCTAATTGGGGTGTCCAGGTCTTAGGGGCGCCACCACAAGCCTCGAGTCACAGGCTCGTTGTAGAGTGACAGAAATTCACCAGCGGGAATGGAAACGCGGTAGACAAACGGGGTGAATGGTCTCGTTCTCAGTGTGTCCGAGTAGCCTCACGGCGAGCTTACGAGGTGCCAAGGGAGCTGTGAGGTCTTCGCCGTGGCCAGCCTCTCATCGTCCTGGACGGAAGGGTGAAGTAGACGATTCCTTGGTGTGTTTGTGACCACCTAGCTCTAGCCTCGAAACGCCGTGTCAGGGAACCGAGTAGAGTCTAACCTGTCACGGTGGGCTCCGTCTTTGTTATCCACGTTACAAGTACTTGTACATACGAACCCGAGGCCGTGACACGTCTACCCCTGTCGAGCCGCAAGCCCCCATTTGCCTGCACGTAAACGGCTCCCAGCCCGCTGGTAAGCTAGCCCCTGTCGTCGCACTCATATGCGCCCGCCTGTTCGCCTCGTTCCGTGTACCATGGATTGTCAAATGCGATGCGGTAGTAACGAGTTTGAAGGCCACTTGACTTGCCCGGTACCCTGAATTCTGTGTGATTAATCCTTGGAAGGCGTGCCGGTCTCTGCGACGCACTTGGGTCGTCCGCGAACCAAGCTCTTGACCATCCGGGTCGGGTAACCCCCTGCTTTCTCCATCCATGCAACAAGGTGACCCGGGAAAAAAAAAGGCTGTGCTGAGATTATGATACTTCCTTTCATCGATCTGTGAGTCCATCTACTCTTGCCTCGCGCAACTTGCCTTATTACATTCCAACACCATCATTGACAGGTCCTCGACTTAGCCCGGGGTTTCTGAGACTGCCACTAGCCGAGATCTTAGTCTTCTGAACACACCTACCTGGTTTATCATCTCAAGTAAGAAGAAAGAGCCTGCGCCCTCAGTGACCCCAGAAAAGTCAGTCCGATGAACGGACCAATTGCTGGCCAGCCCCTCGAGTCCTGAGACCAGAACCCCCAACAAGGCAGCCACGCCCCCCTGTCGCCGTCCCGCCCCATTGGCCGGACCCGACCCATCGTCCCGGGTCCCGCCATGCCGCGCGCTAGTCCTGTTGCGCCATGCAACCTCCGGGCCCGTCGACCTCCTTCCCCGGGTCCAATCCTCAGGGATCCCCCCCCCCCCTTGATCCCTGCGCCTAACCCCTGGGGAATATTGCTTTTGAGGATCTGGTACTTCTCTTTTTGGCATGGTGCTGAGGAGGGGGACATTCGGTGTCAGGTGTGCGAACCAGACAGCTGGGATCCGATGAAGATGCGGTCTGAGGGTCACAGTACACCCTACTCTGGTTCCCTCGGTCATCCCTGTCTGCTTATTCTTCGCAGAGTCCTTTAAAATGTATTTATAAACCATATTCCCCCTCCATTGTCAGAAATTGCACTGCACGATATCTGCAAGTGATCCTCCGCCGCGTAGTGCAACGGCTTCCCGCCGCCATGGCCTCCTCGTCTCGGATAGCCCCAGAGCATCCAAGTGAACGGTACGCACCGTTCCGGCGGACTATCGCCCGTTTCATCTGCTCACTCCTCCCAGCTCGAGCTCTGCGGCCCCCGGCCGCAAACAAACTTTGGCCCCTTCCCAGTCGCCAAAGCCACTTGGCCCCGCCGACGACGACCAAGCCGCCACCCCAGATATCCAGCCCGGCCATGACGGATCACACGAGGAAGAGACTGGCTATATGCGGGGCGCCTCCCATGCGCTTGGTCGCTACCTAGCACACTCCCAGCCCCACGAGATGATGGCCCTCGGTCTCGCCGCATTGGCCGCCCCGCCCAAGCGGTACGCCGTCGACCCCGGGCGCGACGAGGAGGGGAAGATCCCCGGTCGTGGCTCTTCTCAAATGCTCTCCCGAGAAAACACGACGCCGCCGTCGATGGATCATACCATGGGTCCGATCGAACCAGACTCGTCCATCTCGCTCTCCCCTTCTCCTCCCGCGTGTTCCTCCCCGGAATACGACGCCGAGGCAAATCTCGATATTCGAGGGTTGGCCCTGAAGCTCAAGAGGTATACTCCCGCTCATACCGTGCCTGCGATCCGCTCGTTTCGCTAACGGAAACCCGATGTAAGAGAGAGGGAGTCGAAGTCAGGTCGCGGGAGGGTGCACAAAGTCGGGAGGAGACGGAGGAGGGAGGAACATGACAATTGCAAGAAGCACTGAGCCTTCTAGGATGGCTTTTGTCTGCTCATTAGGTGACATAGACATACCTTCCGTTGCTACTTTTCACGTTTCCATGTTCCCAGCTCTCATGTTGCATGTCCCTTCTGGTCTTTGTATATGACGTAGGGTGTCTGTATTGGATGTACCAGCCCTTTTAGAGGCACTTGACTAGAAGGGGGCCAAAACAGGGAGTTATCTTATATGGAAGATTGAGGGGTCGTGCACGCAATTGGCGCCCTTGGAGCATTCAAAGGGGCAGTCGGAAAGAGGGATGCGGAAGGGCGCGAGAGTCGCCGTGAGGGAAGCCCTGTGATAGCCGGGGTATGGATACAGAAGGACGGCATCTTCACATGTGTCTGGACCCACTGCATATAAGCTGTAAATAAAAAAAAAAAAAAAAAAAAAAAAAAAAAAAAAAAAAAAAAAAAAAAAAAAAAAGGGCAAACGAGCCTGTCGTTTCTGTGTAGTTGAGCAAGTTCGTGGTCGTGACCAGGAGCGAGACCGGTTACATGGTATGCCCCGATAACCCCGCATGATGCAACCCACCTCCCGGAGGACATGTGTCTAAGCATACAGCCCAGAGCTCAGAGCTCCAAGCACCTGCTCGTCACACGCAAGCTCGACGACTCGGATTCCGACTCGAAACATCCCGCCATCCCCTCCGGGCCGCATCCGGCGACCCCAATGCCCCGTAGCATATCACCAAAGCTGCCCCTCGCAGCCCCCTAATCGAATCCATCACCACACCCCGTCCCCGACACCCACCACGACCATGTCCTCCGACTCACCCCCGCTACTCGCCCCCCAGAACCGCAAGCTCCGCCACCTCCGCGGTATCTACCTCCGCAACCTCACCTTTGCGCGCCCTGCCCTCCGTACCGTCGACGACTCCGAGATTGCGGCTTCGCCCGCGCCGTCCGCCGCCAAGAAGGGGAAGCGGAGGAGGGGCTCCTCGCTGGGCGAGCTGCGCGCCGCGCAGTCGTCCGACAGCCTGCGGTCTGGGGTCCGGAGGGGGAGTGTAGCGCCGGGAGGGCCGGCGGAGAGGCAGCGGAGGCTCGAGGGGAGCGTGGAGGGGAGGCTCGCGGACGGCTTCTTTTCGCTGCATTGCGAGGCGGGGGAGCCCGTGTATCTCAGCGAGGTCGTGGAGAGGGCGTCGGTGAGTGCTCACCACGGCTACTTTCGACACTCTTACCGGTGGCAGGTGCTGACTGTTCTTTGCGGGTCGACAGAACTTCAACTTCCGCCCCTTCGACCTCTTGCACCACGACCCTGCGGTAACCCGGTCTCCAGAAGTAACCGTCAAGTTCTGGGCAAAGCGATACGGCGCGTGGTCCCTCCTTCTCGAAGACGCCGTCGACCTCCGGACCCTCCACTACGTCGGCACCCTCGAAGACCAGGACTTCCCTCCTAACTCGCTAATCTTCCACCTCGCGGACGGCATGTACTCCGCCGACGCCGCCACGAAGCCGCGCACTCCAAAGGACCTCCCTGCGCTCCCGACGTCCTCTTACAACGCGCTTATGCGCCTCGCGACGCTGGATAATTCCATACAGGATGCTCTGGCGACGCACCACGCCATAACCGCACAGATCAACGCCCTCCTCGAGTCCACGCCTCCGGACACGGTGCCACAGGCGGAGGACCGCGCCGCGCTGGCGACACGCTACGTCCAGAACGAAAAGCGCGCCCTAACCGCCTCGCAGCGCAGAAAGGACTCCCTCCGCGCCTCCATCGCCTCCCGCCGCGCCGCCATCCGCGAAGGCCGCGCACTCCAAGCCCGCGCGGCGCAGGACGTGTCGGAAGCAAGCGCCAAGCTCTCCGCGGCGCGGGACTCCGTAGCTCACACGCGCGAGCTGATCCGCGGGCAGCGGCGCCGCGTCGTCTCGGACCTAAGCGACATCTTCAACATCGAGCCCGTGCCGGACGGCCCCCCGCTTTCGTTCCGCGTGTGCGGGATATCGCTCCCCAACACCACGTTCGAGGCGGCGACGGATCGGAATGTGGACGAGGACGCCATGTCCGCTGCGCTGGGGCACGTTGCGCTCATGGCGGACATGCTGCAGTACTACCTCTCCACGCCGCTCCCTTACCCCGTCACGCCCCTGGGCTCTCGCTCCTCGGTGCGTGACGACATCTCGCGGCTCTCGGAGCCCAGCGCGCGCGGGAGGGGGAGGGAGTTCCCCCTGTACCTGCCCAGAGGCGGCTCGACGGCCGGCCACTTCCGCTTCGAGTACGCGTGGTTCCTCCTGAACAAGGACGTCGAGGCGCTGTGCGTGGGGAGGGGCCTGCGGGTCGTGGATATACGCGAGACGCTACCGAATCTCAAGTATCTGCTCTATGTGTGCTGTGCGGGGGCGGAGGAGGTGCCGGAGAGGAAGAAGGGGGGCGTTAGGGGCCTGCGGGGAGGCGGAGCGGATGGAGGGGTTATCGGGGGTGGCGGCAGGAGTCTGGGGGATGGAAGGGGCAACGCGATACAGGGGGTTGAGCCGCCGAGGGCAAATGGCGATCTTGATGCGGGCAAGGGGAAGCTGCCCTTTGAAGAAGACCAAGTGAAGCTCACGCTGAGGACAAAGGGGCTGCGGGAGAACGTCTCCAAGTGAGTTGTGAGCAGCATTTCCTTCTCACCGCCACCCACCACTCTGCCCCGCCCCCAGCGTACATATTTCCTTGCACCAAACATTGTATATAGACCCGTGCTTGTTAGCATGGCAGCGACGGAGGCGTAGATTGCGATACACGATACCCGATACCCCGTATGATACAAGTCCTTAATAAACGCCCTGGAACCCGTAAGAAACTCCGTCTTCCCTATGCGTCGTATCATACATCATGCAGATAACCGAGCCCCAACTCCGACAGATAGATCCACCCGACACCCCCCTCTTCCCCCCTCCCTTCCCTTACAATCGAGCGCATCCCGAGCATAGCAGGGCACAGGGCGGCGAACGCTCAACTCCCACCCCCCGCAAACTTGACGCTCTTCCTCCTCTCCCTCTTCCCCGGACTCCCCCTCCCCCCCGGACTCCTCATACCACTGGCCTCCCTCCCCAGCGCCTCCCTCACACTCTCAACAGCCCTGCTCTGCGCAACCTCGTTCCCGTCTCCACTGACCCTCACCCCGGGGCTGCCCCCCTTCCTCTCGGCAACAACGTGCCGCCCCACCTCCTCCGACCTCCCCGCCGCCGCCTCGGCCCTATACCGTCCGGGTAGACAAGCGTGCGCACACCCGTCGAACGGACAGCACCCCGCGCCCCCGTCGTGCCACAGCTCCATACACTCCGCGTGCCCACCGTGCGCGCAGGTGGGACAATACCACCAGGTCCCCAGCCCCCCGTCCGCCTGCTGGTGTCCGCAGACGGCGCAGGGCGCGACCCTAGCACGGCACCGCTCGCACCGCCACAGCCCCTTCTTGTCCTTTGGGTCGACGTCCCTTGACCTCCGACACGACGCACAAAAGAACGCGACCTTGACATTCTGCTGCGCGGGGGAGAAGATGGAGGCATAGGTCTCGCCCCAGTCTGGTAATCCCTCGGGCCACCCCTTCACGCAGAGGTTGCGTAGGTGCGCTGCCTCGACGAAGAGGCGCATGCCCATGAGGCGGGTGTGGTGCTGCCTCAGTATCGCCATGGCGTGCAAGGGCTCGATGACGGAGTCGGGGACTAGGGGCTTTAATAGGAGGACCATGGCGGAGGCGTGGAGCGCTGATGTCCGCGTCTCGTGCGATATCGCGCGGGAGATGGCCGTGTAGGGGTTTATAGGGCTCTTAAAGTTGGAAAGCAACCCCGCGGTCTTGGGGCTCGAGGAGAGCGGATGAGGGTACGGCGCGTCGTTGGGCCATGGTAGGTAATCCGTCTCCGTCACGACCTGGCTCTCCTCCTTGGACAAGAGAGGCGGCGCGGGGTCCGCGGCCTTCGGCTTCATCTCGAGGTGATTCTCGGCCGCCGAGGCATGACTCTCGCCATCGGGAGGGTGATATTCCGTCTGGTTCTGGGACTGCTGCGACGGGACGGAGCCCTGAGAGTATGGGTCCGTCCCCATCGTCGTCTGCGAGATCAGGAACATCTCGTCGTCCACCTCCGGCTGCCGGACCGCCGGACCGCGCTTGGCGGGCGACTCGTGGAGCTCCTGGCCACGTATCCGGCTCTCGTACTCGCTCTCCGCCGCCTCGCTCGGCGCCTCCCGCACCTCAGGCTTGGGTGCCTCCGCTGCCTGCCCGTACTTGAACCCGTTCGTCCCCATAAGCGACCCGTGCGCAACCGACTCCCTCGTCCCCGTCGACCCCGATGCACTAAACATGTTCGCGTAGCTATCCTCCGAGTCCTCCCTAGCCATCCGCGGCCTCCGCTCCGGCGCCTGCGGGTCATACACCACGGGCGGCGTCGCCCTCCTCGAAATTGGTACGTCGACGGCCCTCGCCAGAGCCCCCAGGTCGTAAAAGTCGTAGCCCTCCGTGTGCGACTGCTCCGTCGCGGCACTCCCCCTGCTATCGACGGATATCGGCTCAGAGTCGAGTCTCTTCCTGGGACCCTGTGTTAGCGCGGGGTGCGCGGCGGGGCCGAGAGTGAAGCTCTCCGGCTCGATGACGGGCGTGAGCCGCTTTCCGGGGACGAACTCGTCGTCGGTGGTCTCTGGCCCTTCGACGGGGCGCGCGAGTGGTGTAGGGACGTTGGAGGTGCTTTCGATCTTCTCGGAGAGGAGGGAACGGACGGAGCGGTTCCGGTGCTCGGCGGCTAGACTCCTGGAGGAAGAGACCCGCCGGGGAGTGCCCTCTTCTTCGATATTGACGAGCGGGCTGGGGATTGCGAGCTTCTTAGGTTTCGTAGGTCCGTCCTTGGGCATCTCAGGGGATACCCCAAGCCGCTTCTCGAGGTGGTATTGTCCCCGGCGGACGAGCAAGATGTTGACGACGTAGGCTAGGATCCTCCACGTTTGCGCCAGGCGGAAGAGCCTCGCGCTTTCGGCGGTCCTCGCAAACTGCTCCATAATCGCCGCGACTCTATCAACGAGCGGCTTCCCGCCCTCAGGGTACGGCAACTCCCGCTCCAAGATCTCAAGATAGCTCGCAGCCATGTAATGGTAATGATCCACCTTCGTAGCCGCAGGCACATGCCCAAACGCCATCGCCTGCTGCGTCTTGAACGTCCCCGTAACCTTGAGAGACTGGTCGAATGAAAGATTATGCTCCTTTGTCGATGTCAGCGCTGAAGGAGGCGTCGAGCTGGCGCTGGTAACCACGTTGGTTACAGATCGGCTTCCCCTGCGATGCGGCGTCCTCTGCACCCTCTTCCGGGGCCCCACGAAGCTTCCTACGACATCCTCCTCCGAGTCGCTCCGACTGACGCTCAACATCGGCGCTGCCGGGTTTGCCCCGTACGCCATACCCCGAACACCTGGAGACTGTTGCGCAGTGGGGCCCCGCGGTCTCAGGGCATCGGGCCGTTCGTCGAGGAACATCATGACGTCGCCCCGCGGCGAAAACGCCATGCTCGATAGCGACTGCCTGTCGATGACCCGCGGCGCAAAGGCAACGTCGCATTGGCTAAAGAGTCCGTCTCGCCCAGCGGTCCACAGGACATCCTGATCCTTCCAGAGTAGACTCGCGGGCGGTGCGTCGAAGCGCTCGATCTCCTTGAAGGGCATCGTCGGGCGTGCAAGATCCCACACGTGCACCGTATTCATCCCGTACCTCTTCTGACTGCTGTCGTCGTAGGTGACAGCTACCTGTGCGACGCGCTTCCCCTGTGCCGAGGCAGACCACAGGCCCGGTCTCCACGCAATGGCCGCGACGGGCGCGGGCGTCACAATGGTGCACTTTGCCTTTTGCCGCTTGTCTGTCTTGCTCAGGTTCCAGACGTGGCACTTGCTGTCCCAGCCCGCGCTCATCAGGTGGTCGCCGTCGGGATGCCACGAGACCGAGGAGCAGCTCTTATCGTGCGCCGCGAGCCGCAGCAGCGGGCTGTTCGCCTTGCGGATATCCCACTTCATGATCGCGCCCGACTCTGTGCCGCAGGCGAAGCACAGCCCGTCAGTCGGGGACCACTTTACGTGGCGCACACCGTCCGCGTTGCACTTGAAGGACTGGACAGCGCGGAAGGTCAACCCGCCTGTCCAGCTCGGCTGAGGCGCCCTGATATCGAAGCATCGCACGATGCCGTCCTGGCTGCCGGAAAGCAGGTAGGAGCCCCGGTGCGGGTTTATGTCCAGCGTGTTGACCTGCCGCGAGTCCTCCCTCGTCTGCACAAAGTCGAGCGCCGTCCCGGACCTCGTGAGATCATACGAGAATATCTTGCCGTTGGAGCACGCCGTGAATATCGTCGAGTCGCCGTGCCACTTGACGTCTTTTATCGAAAGCTGGTCGGCCAGCGAGCTCGCGCCGCCCTTTGCGACGGCCGGCTGCGCCGATATCGCTGCCCTTACATCGATGCCCTCGGTGATGGAGACCCCGTCGACGCCGAGCGTCCTGAGGATGTGGCGGCCACCCAGGACTGCCACGCGGCGGTCGGGAGACGCATCGAGACACAGGATGGGAACGCCAGCGGGGTAGACGGCGTTCTGCGCGACGCTGGAGCGGTAGGCGGGCGCGATGGAGGGCGCGCTCGCGAGGCCCGGCCCCGAGGCCGGGTCCGTCGTGCTTTCGGCTGAGACGCGGCCGAGGAGTTTCCGCATTATCCTGTTGTCGCGATTGTACATGGTCGGCCTTCGCGGTGCTGGCGCGCCATTGGGGTCAGGCGGCCTGAGGATTCGTTGTCGCGCGATGGGTTCTCTGGTCCATGACGAGGGAGGCGCTTTGGCAGCTGAGGGTGGGAAGCTCTGCTTATCTTATCGAGGTTACCGTGCGTGTGCTATCTGCACTGTGTAAGTGTGTAAGTATCGCCGGCTCACCAGGCCGCGACCTCGACTCTTCTTCTACGTCCAGTCTATGTCCAGACTTTCCGAGAATTTTAGACCACAACAGGATTCAGGCCAGCCATCCTGCCGTGGAAGAACAGAAATCGCTGCTACAAACACGTCAAAAGACCACTAAGATGCAGCCAACGTCCCGTTACCCTATCAACTACATGTCGAGGTCCTAGCCGCTTCCCTCCTCGCAGAGGGTCCGTTCACAAGAGTCACCCCGCTACTCTTTGGGGACACTCCCATCGTCGAAGCTCGTATCCATCTCTGTCCCACCTAGCTTTCTGGGATAGTGCCAAGGCGGTGCGAGGCAAGTCAGGCGCCTCGTCGGCCCCATCCCCCTCGTACACGGCTCTTTCCAAGGACTCATGTCCCACCTCGATATCGGTGAAGGCGGACGGGGCCCGAACTGGGCGCCTAGCACCTGTTCAACACAGTTGTACATCCGTCTTTCCGGTACTTGGCCTCGACAGGGTCCAACTGTCCCGAGAATCTCGCCAGGCCTCCAGCGACTTGAAATCTTTGTAAACATCCTAGTCCCTTCCCTTCCTACATAATCCTACATCGGCATCTGCCCATCTCGTCGATAGCACGCGACATTCCACGGTTGACGCCTCATAAGCACCCCACGGAGAACTCCCTTTGCCAGCACCGTGATGCTTGGTCCATCCCTCGCCCTCCTCACTGCGATCCTCGCCGCCGTGAGCACAGCCAAAGAGGAAGACGCGTCACCGAAATACCACGTCTGTCCTACAGACAACAACCCCGAGCCGTACTGCTGCACGAACCTCGTCGCCGGCGTCGGCTTCGGGTGTCGTCCTCGCAAGTGCTCCTCAGCCCCTGATCCTCTCTCCCCCACCGTCATCTCCTCCCCTGCCCCAACCCGCCACTCACGTACCGCTTATATACCCGCCAAGATATTCATGGCTCTAACGCGCAAGGCCTCACCTAGTCGTCGGACCGGAGGAGTACGAGTCTTTCCGCGAGTTCCAAAGCGACTGCTTCAACATGTACGCCGAGCGCCAGCCTGCGTGCTGCAGCATGAAGGTAAGCCCGTTACCCGGCTCCACTGCGCCCTTGAAGTATAAGATAGGGTAGGTAGGGTGATGGAAACAGCGGCTGACATTACCACAGACTAGCCTCCCAAGCGTATACGGCTGCACAACGCCCGCCGCAGCAGAGGGCGCCAATGCCACCGCCCAAGACACGAGTGCCGGCCCCTGCGAGGGCGAGGGTTGGAACGTGACCGCTATGTGGAGGGAATGAAGACGAGAAGATGACCCTTCTTGGTCAGATGTTTTCGGTCGAAAGCTTGTAGCGGGGCTGCGTTTGCTTGTCTGTCCAGGCAACTAGATGGTTGAGCGACCTCGGGGAAATGCATGCCGGTTACTTAGTTAGGCCGCAGATCTGCAGCACATGCTTCGTCTCCCATCATGTGCTCCGTGGTTTAATGCACGTCTATTCGCCTCTTGGTTCTTCTGGTCTCTGGGTAAATGATCTGGGATGAGCCTTCGGGGATTCCTTGCCTCTGTCCATGTGTAAGACTTTCCCTTTTGAGTATAAACCTTGTCGCCCAGTCCCAGAGCAAGGTACCCTGCTCCACGAGGAGTGTTTCGAGGATAAGTATAACTCGGTAGTCCCCGCACGCACAAGCTTATCCCATTGTGTATATACAATCAATCCACCCACCCCGGCCCCATCCATCTTCTGGCCTACGCCGAGAAGATCTCAAGAGGGAACCTATCCGCCAGCTCCTGGAATCCCGCAACATTAGGGTGCAAGTGGTCCCCCGTATTAAACTCCCCCTTCAGAACCTCCTCCTCCCCAATCCACTCATCAAAGTCCAGCACGTAATCATACTCTGACTCTTCCCTAATCCACTTATTAACCTTCTGCCTCGCAACCTCCTTCTCCTCCCCGCTATACGGCTGCCCCTCTCCAGTAAACGGCGTGATCGTCGCCCCAATCGTCACTAGTCCCCTCTCCTTCGCCTCCGCCACGATCTTGATGAAGGCTTCGATTAGACCGTCCGCTATGGCATTGGCGCCGACGGCGTCCTGGGGTCCCTTGCCAATGTCGTTTACGCCGATGAAGATCATGATGTACTTCACGCCGGGTTGGTCGAAGGCGTCGCGGTGGTAGCGGGTTAGGAGCGGGGGCCCGAGGCCGCCGGCTAGGACTGCATTTCCGCCGGCTGCTTCGTTGGCGACAGGGATGTTGGTGATGTTTTTGGCATGCATGCGGTCGACAAGGAGGTCGGGCCATCTGTGACAGGTTAGTTTACGTGTAGGTGGGGGAGGGAGGGGGGCATGAATTACTTGTTGTTCCCATCGTCATCGCTGCCGTGGCCGTCGGTGATGCTGTCGCCGAGGATGACGAAGGCGCGGGTATCAGAGGGAGCCCAGATCTCGACGGCGGTCACAAAGTACCTGCCCGCCCGTCAGAATTCGCAGCCCTGGTTACTCAAAGGTGCACGGATCTTACCAGTGGACGGTGCTCCCAGCAGAAACATCAGCCGCGCTAGCAGCATTCCCGTTCACCATCCAGGACGTCGTCCAGCTCCCGGGGTGCCCCGTAATCTCTCCCCCAGCCTGTCCCGTCTCAAGATAAAGCGATACCGCGAGGTTTGAGCGGGACTCGACCGGGTAGTCAATAGGATCCGAGTAGATGACCTCGCCGGGGAGAAGCACAACGGAGGTCTCCCCGCCAAAGGTGAGCTCCGCGAGTGTCTCCGTGTCGATGGCACCCACGCCCGCCGCCCCACCCTCCGGAAGAGCAATGGTGGCTGCCGTGACGGGGAGTTCCGTCGCACCGAAGAGGTTCGAGATTTGGACGCGGATGCGCTCGGCGCCGACGGTCATGCGGAACGTCTGGCGGAGAGTTGCGTTGTTGAACTGGATTGCTCCGGTCTACACAGGACATGAAATTAGTCCCAAGCCTTTCACAGGGTTCATAATGAAGTGTGGATTTAGGTGACGTACGAATGGCACAGGTGCGAGGTTCCGCGGCTCGACCATCTGAGGCATGGAGGTCCAGGTAGGAACCCAGTGGTAGTCCGGATCCTTGGGGGCCGGCTTGCAGGGCGGCGCCGAGGCGGCGGAGGTGACAAGCCCGAGAAGGGTCAAGCCCTTTAGGACGGCTCCAAGGAAACGCATGCTTGCGGTTGTGGAGCCCGAGTCTTCAGCGACGGTCTCCTACGGGAGTGGAAACTGGCGAGTGAAGGTCAATTGGTCCTTGACGTAGCGAGGAGCCTCGACCGGAGGAATCCTGATAGACAGGGCGGCCATGCCCCTTTTGAACGAAGGCTCGCAGCAGCCATGGCTGGCGCAAGGAACTTTGTCTGCCTCCACATCTTGCCGTTCCAGGCGGCGGTTGGGACTAAGGCTACGATCCGGAGTGGCGCTTGCCGGCGGGGCTCGATGAGGGCTTCCCCGCACCCTTGGTGGGCTCTCGGCGATGTAAGTACCGAACAGCAGAGCGGTCTACCAGCGATCAGTGACGATACCGCACCGTGGCCGCCGAAGGAAATAGCTCATGTTGCACTCGCCAGGCTACCGCAAGGGCGGGGTCAGGTACCGAGCTGGATACGGGGGAAAGACCACCGAAGGTAACTGTAGTCACGCCGCAAACCAACAGCATCGTGGCCGGGGAATATATGGAGAGTGGGGGGATGGCGCGAATGTGGTGAAAGGCCCTTTGCGTCGGCGCCCGGTCAAAGCCCGGGGTAGCAGGGATCGAGGGCCGAGAGATGCAATTGGCGTGCTTATAAGCTGCCAAGAGAGATGCGACCACACGCCGGGAGCTCCGATCAGCCGAATGGCACCGTCTGTCTCGTTGCTCTCTTCAATCGCCCGCAGCTCGGGTCCGGTCGGCAGCTGTCCCGCTGAGTCCATTCATGGATGCTGGTATGGGAGCCCTGGAAGGCGACGGAACAGGTGCCGCGAGCGTGTATGATTGATGGAAAAAGCGCGTCTGTCTGCACCGCCTTGCAGGAGACTTGCAGGGAGGCCGGGGTCCCATCGACCTCCAGGCACCAAGAAGGAATGGGGAAACATGGGGAAGGTACAAAGATGACGGTTACATAAGCAGGAATTCCGACACGGGGTCGGCGAGTCGGTCGAGACTCGCCGACTTCCAGGATGAGATGAATCCTTGGAGGGGCCTTCTTTTTCTTTTTGACTCAGGATGAGATAATACGTGAGATATCTTTTAGGAGACTCCGAAAGAATTATATCTACAGGGAACCCCCTGTCACTTCGTTTTTGTCCCTAGGGGAATCTCCTGCCTCGGTGAGATCGACTTGGCTCGTTCCTCGCCACGACCTTCATCATTGAGACGCCAATTTTCACCACCTCCACCAGCGATTCTCAGAAACGACATCCACGCCCCACATGAACCACGCCAGAAGCGAAAATGTCAAGCTCAAGAGACAGCTCCCCAGAACTGGACATACGACTCCCTGTCTCGAGCCCGAGAGATAGCTCTCCGGAGTGGGACAAGACAACGGCCTCCATCGCTTCCCTCTCCTCTGACGAGCTCTACGATTCTCGGCCCAACAGGTGGCGCGGGCCGAGATCTACCTGGCGGACGTTCACGCAGGAGGACCGCTCTGTATACGAGGCACTCGAGGCGCGGAGGAGGGGTGACCTTGCAGTGCATCTGTATAATGCGTTTGCATTGAAGGGGAAGAGGAGAAGGATAGGGCCTGGTGGCGAGCTGGTGAGTCCACGCACCTGCCCTCTTAGGCGTCAAGATCCGTGGGAACTTATGTGTTTGCTGATGGCTATATAGGGAGACTATGACGAGGAAGAGGGTCGCTGGGCGCCGCCAAGGGGATGGTCCGCTTGGCCCGTGAACCTGCATGATCTGCCCCCGGAAGACTTTATGCCTGCACAGCCTCTAGACGAGGACAGCTCGTTTACGTACAAGAAGAGGCAGCGGGTGTTCCCGCATGATGCACTCGCCGGCGAGATCGAGGCAGGAATCCTCCGTTTCGCGAACGCAAAATTCAGGGCGAGGGGCATGAATGTCGAGGAAGGCCGGGAGGTGGATGAAGTTGCAGGAGACGCCGTCGATACGGAGATGAGAGACAGCGTGGAGGACCTCGAGGATCTCCAGTCAGATGCGAACACCGGCACGAGCTATTCCGGATCCGAGACCGGAAGGAAGCCCAAGCGAAAGTCAAAGTCACAGTTCAGGTCCGAAATGAGCGCCTCCGAACCGGGTTCATCGTCTGAAAGCGAAGACGACGAGGCTCGCCGAAGAACCCCCGAGCTCCGCGGCGTTCCCGCAGCAGACGATGACGTCTCCAGTGCGATACTCAAACCCGCTGTCAGCGACATCGTCGCAAAGCTAGAAAAGACCCTCACGGTACTCCACAACATGATGGTCTCTACAGTACAAACTGTCGACGACGAAGACGACAGCGAGGATGAGACGGGCGTTGATGAGCCCTCACGCACGCGCTCAACGTCTCGGTTTTCGAGGTCGAGGTCGCGGTCCCGGAGGCGGGTCAAGAGGCCGCGCTTGGATAGCGAGTTTCCGGCCACGGACCTCGAGAGCGAGGGGCCGTTTTCTTCGCCGCAGAAGAAGGCGAGGTATGCTAGTGTGGACAACGACGACGACGAAAATGGGGATATAGAAGAGGCCGAGGCAAAGGACGCGGAAGACGAGGACGAAGAGGACGACGAAGGCGAAAGAAAACCCAGTCCACCGCTCAAGGAACCCCCGCTCGCGCCCGAAGAACACCATCCGCCAGAGCGCATCCTCCGCCGCCGGGCCGTGAGGCTGAACAGGCTCGCGCCCCGCGACTGGCGCGCCGTCCTCGGCGCCGCCTCGCTGGCGGGCTTCCCTGTGCCCGCCATCCTCCGCGCGACGCAGCGGTGCGCGGATCTATTTGGCGAGGGTGCAGACGTGCACCTGCTCAACGACCACTCTCCTACCCGGGACACGAGGAAGACCATCGTCCCCGGCGGGGGGGTGTCGAGTGTCGAGGATGAGGATAGGTTGGCGGAGCTAGGGGAAGTAACTCGGATGAGACTTGCGGCGCGGGATGCATCTAGAGTAGAGGAGCCGGAGCAGTTGAAATCTAGGTCTCCCTCTCCGGCGGGCCGCGCAACCCGCAACGGAACCCGAAGCCAAACGCGCAGCCGTACGCCCGCCCCACGACGAAGCCACACCCCCAACGGCTCCCGCTCTCGCTCGCGCTCTCGCTCCGCAACGCCACACCTTCGGTGTCCCTACCGCTCGTGCCCCCGCTCTGTGGAGCCCTTTTCCCGGCGCGGGAACCTCGTGCGCCACATTGAGATTATGCACGGCGGGGAGGGGCTTGGTATGGACGTTGATTCTGAGGACGAAGTCGAGGGTGGTGTGCACGTTGATGGGTTCCTGAAGCCGGTGAGAGTTAGGAGGGGATGGAGGGGGGAGGATCTCAGAGAGGAGGAACGAGGACGCGGGGCGGAGAAGGAGAGGGGTAGGGGTGTTGAGAGGCGCGGCAGGGGGAGGAGGGCCAAGGTGGAGGATGACGAGTTTGGGACCCAGACTGCGGTGTTTGGGGCGCGTGATGGTGGGATGGACGATACCTTGTACTGATGAGCCAAGTTGTGTCTCTAAACTCGGCCACGGAGGTCACAATGGAGATAACGCAGTATACCGTACACCTTTTAAACGCCAAATCTACATATTAAAAACCCCAAACGAAAATCATGTCCTCACACCCTCACACTCATTTCTTAGGCTTCCCCCTCCCCCTCTCCAACTTCCTCCTCTTGGCCATGAGCCTCATGTCCTCCTCGCTCCTCTGCTGGTTCCCGTGCTGCATCTTCTCAAACAGCTTCCTCTTCTTCTTGCTCAGCATGCCCTTGGCCCTCTCCAGCTCCTCCTCCTCCTCCCGCGCCTTGCGCGCCGCCTCCTTCTTCCGGTCCTCGCGCGCCTTCTGCGCGGGCTTGGGGGCGTCCTTCTTGGGGAGGGGCTTGCCCGAGAGCTCGGCCTCGATCTCGCGGCGGCGCGCCGCGTTGTCATCCTCGTCCTCGTCATCCTCAGCGTCCTTCTCGGGCTCCTCCTCGTCGGCCGAGAAGCCGCCAAAGGCGTCACCATCCTCCTCCTCCTCCTCCTCCTCACCGTCATCGACTTCCATGTCGTTCTCGTCGCTCTCCTCGTCGCTCCCCATCGTGAGCTCGTGGCCCTCGGGAAGCTGCTCCTCAAGCGGCTTCGTAGGATCATACCTACCCGGCACGCTCTTGACGAACGGACTCAGATGAGGCGGGAGCGCCGCGCCCGGTGCGTAGAGATCAGGCCTCTTCAGCTCCTCGTCATTGATGCAGTCCCACACCCACTGCGGCTGAACGTACACCCGTCCCGCGACGCGGTTGCCGCCGACCTTCTGAGCCGTCTGGTTATCCTCGCCCTCCTCACCCTCCGTGGCGCTAGGCTGCACGACGGGGCGGTCGACGATCTGGTGCGTGATCCGCGGGTCGAGCTCGTTGGTCGTGAAGGCGCCGGCACCGAGCACGGCGTCCCAGCCAATACGCCTGCACCCGAAGGCGCGGAGGAGGAACTCGAGAGGCTGACGGGGCGTCTCCCGCGACAGGAAGATGGTGAAGTCGGAGAAGAGGGCGCCCGTGTCACCGGTGCTCTCCTCGGGCTGGGGAAGGACGTCACCGCCGTCGACCGCCGGCTCGAACTTGTCCAGACCGTCGGTCGGCTGCTCGGCCGCCTCAGTCTGCGCCGCGGTCTCTTCCTCCTCACCGGGGCCCGCCTCCAGCTCCTTGACGATCTTGTTCACGGCGGCTTGCGTCTTGGGGTTGGGCTGGTGCTCGCCGGCCGCACCGTCGGTTATCTGCTTCGAGTCCTTGCCCTCGATGCCCTTGCCCTCAAGCGTGAAGGCGCCGAGCTCGGCCGCGTCGTCGTCCTTGGTCGCGTCGAACTTGGGGGGGTACTTGAGCCCCGCGGAGGTGTAGAGCCTAAAGTTGACGAAGCCGAGGAGCGTCATGTAGAACTCGACAAAGGTGCCCATTATGCGGAAGTCGATGTCGCCCGCGAGGTTTTGCTTGAACTTGTAGGGGACAAGCCAGAGGACGTCCTCGCCCTGGATGTTGGCCTGGTAGTAGATACCCTTGATGGAGAGGAAAGACTTCTTGACCGACTGCGAGACGATGAGGTAGTGCTGGAACTCGAGGCAGAGGCGCTCGCACCGCGCAATCATCTTGGCGGGGACGGCCGACGTCGAGGGCAGGTTGGCGAACAGGAAGAGCATGGACAGGCAGTCGTCTAAGTCGCGGATGGCGTCAATAAAGGTGGGGTACCGCTCGCGGATGACATGGTCAAGCGTGTAGTGCGGCTTGCCCGTCTTCTCGGGGCGCGCGGCATTGGTCTCGAGCCTCTTCGCGTCGCCGAAGTCACCGCGGCCGAGGGCCCTGGAGATCTTCTTCTCGAGCGCCTTCTGGTCGCGGAACTTTTGCAGGATCGGCTCGTGGAGGAGGAACTGGATGTCCTTGGCGTAGTAGAAGGTGGTCGACTCGGTCGAGGACTTGTTGACCTTCTTCCGGCTGCGAGGCTCCCGCGGGTAGATGCCCTTCCAGATGCACAGCTTGCGGAAGTCCGAGAGCGTGAGCTGCAGCTTGCGGATCGCCTGGTTGCGCGTCACGTAGTTCTTGGCCGCGCCGGCCTGGCCCTTCTTCTTCATCCGCGCCATGGTGGGTGGATTGGTGCGGAATGGGACTGGTAAGTGAGGTTTTGCGGATGGGAAGAAAGATGCCTTCGCCGAGATAGTGGGGTCCCTCAACTTTTTTCCTTCGTCGCTGCCAGTACTTTTTTTTTTCTGCCCGAGGCGACCGCTTACCGCTTCGTAGCGTGGCTGGGGCCAGCTGCTGCTGGTTGGCGAGCCAAAAGCGGTGGGCTCACCGGGGTCTTAAGGGTGACCCTGCTGGCTGCGGCCTCCACAGCGACAGGCGCCAATTGGGTCAGCGCCCGTTGCTGGTCCCCGCAGGGCTGACAGGGAGGGAGGGACAGCTGTTGGTTTCGGCACCTCCACGTCTCTCGCGGCACGCGAACCGAGGAACCTCTACGATCTCATCCCCGTCGCGCTCCTCGCACCCCGCGCGAATCTCCAACTCGAACCGCCCCACTTGCCATGGACTCGGCGTGAACCGACCGTTACCATGTCTCCTGGGGCCAAAAAGCAGTCCCTCTTCGCCGCGGCGGCGGCGCTCCGCCTGCTCCTCTTCGTGGGCCTTCCCGGGCTCGCGACGCTCCTGACCGGGCGCGTGGAGGTGTCGACGCCGGTGACGAGCTTCAAGAGATGTGAGTGCCGCGGATCCTATCAGTCGCTCTACTAGCCCAATCTCTTAACGTATGCCTCGCTTCCAGTACGAGAGGGCCTCTACCTATACAACCACGACGTCTCGCCCTACAACGGCGGCATCTTCCACCAGGCGCCGCTTCTGCTGCCGCTCTTCTCGCTCCTCCCCGACTTCGACGCGCTACCCATATTTACGCATCTTCTCTACACCGCGGTCGATATCCTCAGCGCCAATGCCCTTGCCACGATTGCCGACTCGGGAGAGGCGGGGGCCTCGCGCCTCTTCAAGTCGCCACGGAGGCATAAGAAGTGGAGCGGCTTGATAGTCGCAGCATTGTAAGGCGAATCATCTATTACAATGCGCCGCGTTCGATATCGTGAAGCTAACCCGTCCTCTCAGCTACCTCTTCAACCCCTTCACGATCGCGACATGCCTCGGCCGGTCGACGAGCGTCTTCACTAACTGCATGATCCTCCTCGCAATTTCGAACGCCGTGCGGGGCAAGTCCTCGTCGGCCATGGTCGCCATATCCTTTGCGTCCTACCTCTCCATGTACCCGGCCCTCCTCGCGCCGCCGCTTATGCTCCTCTGCTACGACCGCCAGCCCGCTGCGCGCAGAATCGCGTCGGCCTCCAAGTTTTACGTGAAGAAGACCGCCGTCCTCGCCGGGAGCCTCTCGTTCCTGCTCACCATCTCGTACCTTATAACAGACAGCTCGTGGGAGTTCCTCTGGAGCACGTACGGCATCCAGCTGACGCTCACGGACCTCACCCCCAACGTCGGGCTCTGGTGGTACTTCTTCATCGAGATGTTCGACTCGTTCCGCGCCTTCTTCCTCGGCGTCTTCTGGCTGCACCTGTCTTCGTACGTCGGCGGGCTCTCAATCCGCATCCGCACGCAGCCGCTCGCGGTGCTCGTCGTCCTCCTCGGCATCTTCTCCATCTTCAAGCCCTACCCCTCCGTGGCGGACATCAGCCTCTTCCTCGGCGCGGTGCCGCTCTACAGCCACGTGTTCCCGCTCCTCCGGTACGGCTTCGTGGCGGCGGCGACGCTCATGTACGCGAGCGTGCTGGGGCCGGCCTTCTACCACCTGTGGATCTACGCGGGGAGCGGCAACGCGAACTTCTTCTACGCCATCACGCTGGTGTGGAGCCTCGCCCAGAGCCTGCTGGTCTCGGACATTGCGTTTGCGGTGCTGAGGGACGAGTGGGAGGTGGAGAGGCCGGAGATGGTGGGGAAGGAGGTCCGGCAGATTTAGGTGGTCTAGGGCCTCGGGATGGAGCGCGGTAAGAAGTGGGAGGTTGGTGAAAGGCGGTGAGCATGTTGCACGATTCGATGTAGGTGCTTTCTACATGCAGCCAGGTTGGACCTCGGTGGTCCTGGATGAGAAGTTCACTTGTGCAATAGACGCAGTATGAAGGATCTATCCGCATTATCCTGTCCGCGTTCTCCCGTATCGTAAGAGCTTTGCATGCAGTCAGGCTTGACCGCCGCTGCGGCTTTTCTCGGCCCCGAGAACTGCATACGACCCGCAGGCAATACAATTACCCACCCATCGTGAGCCGTTTCCGAGCCATCGCGTCGCACACATCGAGCCCACCCACCCCAAGAAGGCAACTCGTCACCGATGTGCCGCCGTGATGACGCCGGTCTTCGGCACGGCACTCCCGGCTGCTCAGCCATCGCTGACGCCAGCCACCCGGGTTTATCTCGGACGGAGAATGGGCAGGGACAGGTAGGGCCCGACGTGGTGGTGACGAAAAATGACGGCTTGGCGAAGCGACCGGATCTGCATCGGAGCCAGCTGAGGATACCACCCGAGTTCGTCGAGGACGACCCCTCATTGGAATTCGCGGAAGCTCGGCGACACGGCCGGAGGTGCCACGGGATAAAGCAGGATGTGTCGAGCTCGAGACCCTCGGAGAGATGCTCAGAGGTCTCCTCAAGCCGGCAACGGAGGCGTACAAGAGCCGTGGCCGATCGCACTAAGGGTATTAGTGAGGATAGCTGGTGTTTAGTCTCGGTTTCCAGCAACAACCTTCTCCACAGGGGGCCCCCCTCGAGAATCTTTATCAGATGAGGCCGAGCAATATGATACGGCGTGAGGGGGTTCCTGCAGGGCCCGCCTCTGGGTCCGCTGCGACGTCGCAGCCGGAGCGTTTCGACTTTGGGCAAGGTCGTCGATGGGGGCAATAGAGCGAAAGGCCCCTCGGCCAAGATGCCATGTCACCCTCGGAGCCGAGCTAATGGTCCATTAGCCTGATCTGTGGATCGCGCGCCCGAGTCCCGTCCAATCTCGACCCGCGATGAACGACAGGGAGGGGAACAATGTCAAGCGCGGGCCTCGCCTGCGATATTGTTCCGCGCCTCGTGTGTCGCGCCCCATTCCAGTCCGCGGTGCTGGGACATGCAAGGGGATGATGGGATGGAATGGGACGGGAGCAAGGATTAGATAAAGGCGGGCTTTCTTCCTTTTTTTTTTTTTTTTTTTTTTTTTTTTTGATTGGGAGGAAGGTCAGGACGCTAGTGCTGAGCAGATATAACGGCACCCGGAACTCCGACGACTCAGCCCCTGATCGCGCGAACCTTGGCGTGCATGGCCAGGGGCGCAGCTTGGCTTTAGCGGCCATTTTGGGCGGACGTTGCTAGCGCGTCCCCGCTGGCGAAGCTCCCCTATTTCCCGGACACCCCCCTGTCGAACGCGCGCCCAAGTGCGGCCGATCGTCGGCTGCAGGGCCCCCAATTGGACCAAGCCTACCAGACAGTACAAAATATTTTTTCCCCCTTCGCCGGCCCGTCTCCACCCGCCCTTGTCTCCCCCCGACGAAAATAATGGGGGCTCCTTCCCACCTTCGCCCTCCTCCGCCTCCACCCTCCTTCCGTCCCTCCTTCCTGCTTGAGCAAGGGCACGCTGCCACCGAACTCGACCTCACCCCGCGAAGCTCACCCTCGTCACCCGCAGACCGCCAATGTTCTTCTAGCGAGCCCGAGCCCGCGCCCGAATACCTCCTCTCCCCCGTCGTCGACATGATATCCTCGACGCTGCTGCCGCACCGCTTCCGCGGCGAGCAGCCGTCGGCCCCCAATGCGGCGCCGTCGCTGCTGGGCAAGAAGGTGACGCCGCTGCTCCGCCTGCTCTCGCGCCTCGCCTGCATGCACCCCATCCACACCGTCGTCATCGTCGCCCTCCTCGCCAGCACCACCTACGTCGGCCTCCTCCAGGAGCGCCTGCTGGACCTGAGCTGGAATGTAGGCACCGCCGACTGGTCCTCGCTCGTCGAGGGCAGCCGCAGCCTCCGCGCCGGGCCTGAGACCGCCTGGAAGTGGCAATCCGCCGAGAGTGACGCGTCCCTCGACGCGTCCTACGACCACCAGGCCCTCCTGACCTTCGTCTTCCCGGACTCGCGCTCCGGCGAGTCCCCCGCCCACGCTCCGGCTCCCGGCGCCATCCCGGCCCCGCAGAACCTCTCGATCCGCTCTCTGCCCTCCACCGACAACCCCCTCACCGCCTACTCCCAGGACAGCGCCCTGGTCTTTGGCATGCCTTACGACCAGGCCGCCGAGTTCCTCGTCGCCGCGCAGGAGATCTCCAATGGCGAGGAGCAGGGTGAGGCCGACGGCCGCGAGGCAAAGATGTGGATCATGAAGGCTGCGCGCGTCAACACGCGCAACACCATCATCCAGTGGGCCAAGAACGCGTGGGGCGAGTTCATCGACCTCCTGAAGAACGCCGAGAGCCTCGACATTGTCATCATGGTGCTCGGGTACATCTCCATGCACCTGACCTTTGTCTCGCTGTTCCTGTCCATGCGCCGCATGGGCTCCAACTTCTGGCTCGCGACCAGCGTGCTCTTCTCGTCTGTGTTCGCCTTCCTCTTCGGCCTCATCGTGACCACCAAGCTCGGCGTCCCCATCAGTCTGGTCCTCCTCTCTGAGGGGTTGCCGTTCCTCGTCGTCACCATCGGCTTCGAGAAGAACACCGTCCTCACGAGGGCGGTCCTCTCCCACGCCGTCGAGCACCGCAACTTCCAGGGCCAGGGCAAGGACAAGAAGGGCGCCAAGTCGGAGATCTCGCAGCCCAACATTATCCAGTACGCCGTCCAGGCGGCCATCAAGGACAAGGGCTACGATATTGTGCGCGACTACGCCATCGAGATCGCCGTGCTCGTCCTCGGCGCCGCGTCGGGCGTCCAGGGCGGCCTCCAGCAGTTCTGCTTCCTCGCTGCGTGGATCCTCTTCTTCGACTGCATCCTGCTCTTCACCTTCTACACCGCCATCCTCATGATCAAGCTCGAGATTAACCGCATCAAGCGTCACGTCGACACGCGGAAGGCCCTCGAGGACGACGGCGTCAGTCGCCGCGTCGCCGAGAACGTGGCTAAGGGGGGCGACTCCAAGGACACGAGCCTATTCGGCCAGCAGGTCAAGAGCAGCAGCGTCCCCAAGTTCAAGGTGCTCATGGTGTCGGGTTTCATCCTCATCAACATCCTCAACCTGTGCACCATTCCCTTCCGCAACACATCGCTCTCCAACATCTCATCGTGGGCCAAGGGCCTTGGGACGATCGTCGCCTCTCCCCCGGTGGATCCCTTCAAGGTCGCCGGCAACGCCCTCGACACCATCCTCGCCGCTGCTGTTGCTGCTGAGTCGCCCGTTCTCGTGACCATCCTCACTCCCATCAAGTACGAGCTGGAGTACCCCTCCATCCACTACGCCCTCCCCTCTGCCGGCGCGGGTGGTGTCCTCACGGAGTCGCATCCCCTCGGCAGCTACGGTGTCGGCGGCCGGATGGTCGGGAGCCTCCTCACCAGCCTGGAGGACCCCGTCCTCTCTAAATGGATCATCGTCGCGCTCGCTCTCAGCGTCGGTCTCAACGGCTACCTCTTCAACGTCGCTCGCTGGGGTATCAAGGACCCCAACTCTCCCGAGGGCCAGATCGACCGCAAGGAGCTCGCTAAGGCGACCGACTTCAACGACACCAGCTCCGCGTCTCTCCCGCTGGGCGAGTACATCCCGCCCTCTCGGGTCGCCACTCCTGCTCCTACTGTGAACGGCAACGGCCCCACTCCTGCGACCGACGATGAGATCGACCTGTCCGTGAAGCGCGTCAACGGCGCGCCGCCCGTCGACTCCTTGGAGCTCCGCAAGATGTCCGAGCTCGAGGTCCTCCTTAAGGAAGACCGCGCGCCCGAGATGACGGACGAGGAGATTGTGTTCATGGCCATGAACGGCAAGATCCCCGGCTACGCGCTCGAGAAGAAACTCAAGGACTTCACCCGCGCCGTCAAGATCCGGCGCAGCATCATCTCGCGGACAAAGGTCACGTCGGCCATGACGGGCTTCCTGGAGCGGTCCAAGCTTCCCTATGACAGGTACAACTGGGAGCGCGTCTTCGGCGCGTGCTGCGAAAACGTCATTGGATACATGCCTCTCCCCGTCGGCGTCGCGGGTCCCATTGTCATTGACGGCCAGAGCTACTTCCTGCCCATGGCGACGACGGAGGGCGTGCTCGTGGCTAGTGTGAGCCGTGGCTGCAAGGCCATCAACTCCGGCGGCGGCGCTGTGACGGTGTCGACCGGCGACGGTATGACTCGCGGTCCCTGCGTTAGCTTCGAGACGGTGGAGCGCGCGGGTGCCGCCAAGATCTGGCTGGACTCCGAGGCGGGCCAGGCGGCGATGAAGAAGGCGTTCAACTCTACGAGCAACTACGCTCGCCTGCAGTCTACCAAGACTGCGCTTGCGGGCACGAACCTGTACATCCGGTTCAAGGCGGTGACGGGCGATGCCATGGGTATGAACATGATCTCCAAGGGCGTGGAGCACGCGCTGCAGGTCATGATGAGCGAGGGCTTCGAGGACATGAACATCATCTCTGTGTCGGGCAACTACTGCATCGACAAGAAGCCTGCGGCCATCAACTGGATTGACGGGCGCGGCAAGAGCGTCGTCGCTGAGGCGATCATCCCCGGGGACGTGGTCAAGAGTGTGCTCAAGACGGACGTGGACACGCTGGTGCAGCTCAACGTTGACAAGAACCTTATCGGGTCGGCGATGGCGGGTTCGGTGGGCGGATTCAACGCCCAGGCTGCGAACATCGTCGCGGCGATCTATATCGCCACTGGCCAGGACCCTGCGCAGGTTGTCGAGAGCGCCAACTGTATCACCATCATGAAGAAGTATGTCCCGTCCCTCCCTCCCCTCAGCCAACATGCTGGCGAAAACATCACTTGGAGAATGTGTGTAAGAACAAAGCTAACCAAAACAGCCTCCGTGGCTCCCTCCAAATCTCCGTCTCCATGCCCTCAATCGAGGTCGGCACCCTAGGCGGCGGCACCATCCTCGAGCCTCAGTCCGCCATGCTCGACATGCTCGGCGTCCGCGGCCCGCACCCCACCAGCCCCGGCGAGAACGCCCGCCGCCTCGCGCGCATCGTCGCCGCCGGCGTGCTCGCGGGCGAGCTGAGTCTCTGCAGTGCGCTGGCCGCGGGTCACCTCGTGCGCGCTCATATGCAGCATAACCGGTCGGCGCCGCCGACGAGGACGGGGACGCCTGCGGGGGGTGCGGCGCTGGGTATGACGACGAAGAGGTAGAGGACCAGGTCACCTTCTCGGTAGATTACTGCCTTAATTGATCATACGACCCTTGGGGTCTGTTGTGTAGAACTGTTACCAGCGTACGGTGCATGTGTGTTCTTGTGCATGTGGTGTGAATGGGGGGAATATGGTTCTGGCGATTCCAGGCTTGGTGGGCAGACACCCCAGGGAGGCGCATGGTTCCTTTGTGAGGGAACAGAGACCGGTGTTGCCCGCAGGCGCGTTGTGTAGAGGGTATCCCGGCTGGTCACTATCTACGGCGAGATGACGTTTGACGCCTTCATGCCTGCCTTGACGCACACGTCCGGCCATGACTGTGCCCCAACGCCCCTAGCGCCCTCACCCTCTCGACCTCCGCCCCCTCGATGCTCACAACCCTGACGCCCGCCTCCTCCATCTCCGCCCTGACGCCCGCCCACGCCGCAGGACCAACGCACCTCGTCCCCTCCTCCACAACAAACGTCTCGAACCCCTCCCTCTGCGCATCCAGCGCCGTGCACCTGACGCAGTAATCACCTGCCAGCCCGACGACGAAGACGCTCGTGATGCCCTCGGCCCTTAGCCTCGCCACCAGCCCCGTGTCCTCGATCCTAAACGGGTCGTAGAAGGCGGAGTAGGTCTCCACGCCCTCCATGGTCCCTTTCTTGAGCACCCCGTCCAACGCCCCCTTCTCCAGCTCAGGAAGGAGCTCCGCGCCAGGGCTGCCCTGGACGCAGTGGACGGGCCAGAGGGTCGTGGTGTACGTCCGCGAGGGGTCAGACGGGTGCGTGACGGCGCGGGTGGATGTGAAGGGGGTTGACCCCGGGTGGTTGGCGGAGAAGGAGGTGTGGGACTTTGGGTGCCAGTCCTGTGTTGCGAGCTTGAGGGGGAAGGGGAGGGATAAGAGGGCGTTTATGGGGGGCAGGACTGCGCGGCCGTCGGGGACGGCGAGCGAGCCGGTCTGGGCTGTCAGTTCGTGCTTTCCCGGCGATACACCCCGTGCTTGCTCTGGATACGATGGGGTCTCCGGGGGGGCGGGGGGGGGCATATAGGATGAGGGGGGGCTTACAGGCGGGCAAAAGTCCTCCTGGACGTCGACGACGATGAGCGCCGGTTTGAACGACATCTCGCGGCGATGGTAGCCCGCCAAGCAGCGAGCGGAAGCGGCGGGAACGGGATAAGGTGTCGGATAGCCTCGCAGATAGTCGCAAGGCACAGTATTGCGCTCTCGGTGGACTCTGGGAGCGAGAGCAGATGGATCTCGGGGGTGGGATCGCCGAGTGTCCTGGGGAGGAGCTGGTTCAGGGTCCTGGCGTGGCGCGACGGTTTGCCCCACGTTCAGTCTCCAGCGGCGCGGGACAGGCGGACCCCGCTATCCGATAAGCGAATGTCAGTAGTTTCCACCGGGCGATGCCCTCCGGCAGCCGAAGACAGCTCACAGCCCCAAGCCAGGCTCCGTCTCATCCGAGCCCAGCTCTCTCACTCCCTCGCCGCTCATCTCATCTCACCTCACCTCCTCAGATCAGCCATCTCATAACCCCACACGTCGATTCTGCCTTGGAAGGAGAGAGACAATGTCTCCGCCCAGATGGGCTCTGCTGCCCACCTTTGCCTTCCTCGCGACGCTGGCCTACGTCTACCACTACCTCTCAACCCCGAGCATTGAGCTCGCGACGCCGGGGATAACGCACATCGTCATGTTCCAGTGGAAGGAGTCTGCGGAGGAGGCCGCCATTGCCGAGGTGAGCGCACCTCTCAGTCTCTCTCTCCTCTCACCACCTCGGCCTGTCACTCGCCTTTCGTATCCGTCATCTTCCGGCTGCGGGGGAGTGTCGGAAGCACCTCCATCCTCACTCACTTTTGGGAACCCCAGCCCCCAAGCTGCCTCCTCCCCCTTTGGCTCCCGGCCCCTTCCCCCTCCGCCACCTCTTCTCTGCCAGCACCACCCCAAACCCCCTCCACAGCCACGAGCCCCAAGATACTGACACCCCCAGGCCACCGACCGCCTCCTCTCGCTAAAACACCGCTGCACCCACCCCGTAACCTCAGCCCCCTACATCACCTCCCTGACCGGCGGCCGCGACAACTCCCCCGAGAACCTCGCCGCCGGCCTCACTCACGCCTTCGTCATCAACTTCCGCTCCGCCTGGGAGCGCGACTACTACGTCCGGGACGACCCGTACCACCTCTCGTTCGTGGAGTCCATCGCCGAGATTGTGGAGCGGGCGGTCGTGTTGGATTTTGAGCCGGGGAGGTTCTGAAGACTGTCGGTTCTCTTGCAATTTATCTTTGTACATGGAAATGCCACTTTTGAACGCCGTGCTATGTATGCCCCCGACAACAATGCTACCTTTCTTTTCTCTTTTCTTTTTTTCCCCCGTTTGGAATCTGGCCGTCATCAAATCATCATCGTTTTTAACGCCTCCCCCAGCACCACAGCCGACGGATCCCCCCCGAAAACCTCCGCAGCCCTCTTGTCCACCCCCGTCAGCCCGTAAACCCCCACCTGTGCCGACCTAACCGAGTACTCCATCGTGAACGTGACGTCCCCCTCCATTTCGACAAATTGCCCCATCAGCCCCAGGTTCCTGCTGCCCTGCGGAATAGCCTTCGGTCTGCTGTCCTTCCCGCGAGTTGCGTAGGGGCTTGTGATAAGCGGCATCAGCTCCGGGAGCGTAACGGAGTTCCCCAGCGTCGGCTCCAAGGGCCGGCCCATAAGGCACAGCAGCTCGGTAAGGATCTCGCGACCGGAGCACTCCAGCATGGGCTTCTGCACAAAGCGGCCCGGCTGATCAGGATAGAGCCCGTACCCCCAAAACACCGTCGTGCCGGGGTCCTGCCCCGCAAAGTACGGCTGCCGCGGCACCGTGATGGACAGCAACCACGGACAATCGCGGAACGAGAGCAGCGGGCAGATCCCCTTTGGACTCCCCGCCCACTCGAGGAGATGATCGATAAAATCATCCTCGAAGAGCGTCACCGTGAACGCCACGCCCATCGTCTCGTCACGTTTCTCGTAAAACAGCCGCGGTTCCCCGAACTGCGCCGCATGCCGGTTCGCTTCCGGGTTCGCGAGGCGAAGCCAGAGCCGCCACGCGGGGTCCGGGTTCTCGCGGATTTCGGCGAGCTTCGGGAGGGGCGCAGGTGGCGTGGTGTTCGTGCCGCGCTTGGAGCCCGAGACCATGGAGCCGAGGGTCGCGAGGACCACGTCGTCGGGCTTGATGGGGACGTTGCGCTCTACGCCACCGCAGCGCAGCGCTAGGTTCGAGACCACGATGTCGTCCGTGTCGGGCGCAAAGTCGATTGATTGCGCCGTCGTGTCTACATCCTCAGCAGCCACCCTAGAATCAGAGATGTAGGGAGTCCAACTCACCGTACTGGAAGTCAACGCCCTGGCCTTCCAGGTACTTCACCATCGGCACGACCGCCGCGTCAAAGTCATTCATCGGCATGTACTCCACCCCCGACATACTCCCCATATTCGGCACCTCGTGCAGAAACCGGTGCAGATACCGCCGAAACTCCACCGCGCCGTGCCACGGCTTGAACAGGTACATGGTCGAAAACATGTCCCAGAAGTTGGTCTCAAAGAACCCAATCTCGAACGAATCCCGGATTGTCGACGCCCCCAGGCTCTCCTCACTCCCGAGGATGAGCGACATGAGCGCCGCCTGATGCACCGGCTCCAACCCCATGGTCGCCGTATCAACCGTCTCGGGGCCGCTCTCCCCACACGCCACGAGCCTCACCTTCGTCCTCCCCCGATTCCTCGCCTCCCCCCCTCCGCTCCGGATATAATCCAGCAGCGTCCCAACCTGCCCGTCCTCGCTCCTCATCTCCTCGAACCCCTCGTCCGCCGGCTCCGGTGACGCGCGGGGGTGCGGGTGCGGGACCCGCGATAGCGTGTCGTAGAGGCACCGGTACGAAAAGTTGAGCTTGCGCGCCGCGCGGATGACGTAGCCTTTTCGCTCGGGGGCCCCGCGGGGTTCGAGGGCCATGGAGCCGCCCGGCGTAGGGCGTGCCTCGAGGATGTGGATCTGGGACGGCGGGAACTGCGCGTCGTTGATGAGGTGCACCGCCGCCGCGAGGGATGCTATTCCGCCTCCGATGAGCCATGCCTCCGTCGCTGAGTGGTCTCGGGGTGGCGCCCCGGAGTGTTGTTGGGTTATATTCTCGGTGTCCATGGTGAATTGCTGGTTGATCCGAGCCTCATTGTCGGATGAGAGCTTTTGGAGCAGGCGTCACTGGCTAGTCGCCACGAGTATGCTTTATTTATCAGGTAAAATCTACGGACACACGGAGGCTCTTCTTTTCGCCGATGGAACGGTCCAGACTCCTCATGTCGGGTGGTCCCGCGGTGGGGTGAGTCTGGGTCGAGCTTTCCCAATTCGACGCACTTGCCCGTCCGCGCCAAGAGAGTCCGGGACCCGCAGGTACCAGCGTACCGCTCAAGTTTCTGCTTCGCCACGTGACACCGCCTCAAGCAGCTCCTTGCTGGGAAGGCTACACCGACGACCTACTCTCGCAGCACGAAGAGAGAAACAGAGACCTGAACAGCGGTTGACTACAGGACAATTCGATTCTATTTCACCCTGGGAAGAGAATGTTAGTTCGGTCGTTTAGATGCTCCATCAAGTTCGCTCCCAGGAAATGGGCGTAATTCACATGTGCATTTCGGTATCTACTCCATTCCAAGATCATTCAAACCTAAAATCCTAGGGTGTAGCCTTGAAAAATAGAACGAACCGTACCGACCTTGAGAATCTTAAGAAATCTCACGGAAAATCCCAAAAGGTAGAGGTTTCGCTGGACAGCCGAACTTCGCTAGGAGTGAAAAACAGTATCAGTATCTCCTTCTATTGCTCGACTATGTGCACAACGTGTGGCGTCGAAAAGGGCACGCTAGGGGCTAGTGAGGTCGATATCCTGACCAGGTTTCAGACTTACTGACAAATCTAAGCAGGTCATGCAAAGCTTGTGGTTGCTCGAAGAGCTCCAGATGCGTGGATTTTAGGGATCGGTAGGAGTCTGGCGCCTCATCGTGTGACGCGGGTTCGGGTGTGGTGTATGTCACAGTTAGCAAAGCTGCATGTAGAGTCGGGTAATTCTGCGCGACGCACATATGTGCACAGTGGCCGGGGGCCTCTAGCTTCAAGATAGGACATGTATGCTAGTGCTTAGACACGGACTAAGAGGGAGGCAATGGCGTGGCATCGTCAGCTAATCCTTTGGAGGTCCGCAGTACATACATGACGGCTTCATGCATGTTCAGCTCCGCACCACAGCACGTCGCATTTCCTATCCCTATCCAGGGCTCATCACCTATGCGTAACCAGTTGGCTTCCTTCTGTCCGTTCTACTTGGAGGATGAATTGCGTCTATCTCCTACTACACTACAAGCCGCTCGGTTCTGGGGTTGGCGTTCATGAACGAGACGCGAGTCAAATAATATTCACGAATCCTTCGATTTTGACACTGTAAGCTAAGGAAGTTGTGTGGAGTCTCTGTAACTGACTAGACTAGCAAGAGCAACTCTATTTCCGTTTGTGAGCCATGACACATTGCGTATGCAAAAGATCTATGACCGGAAGGTCCATTTCTACTACCAATCATAAGGAGTAGGACCTAGCGCCAAAGTAAGTAGGCATTTACCAAGACACCAGCCTCCACTTAGGCCATAACAAATAGGCTTCGAATCTACTGCCTCGACTTCCGAGTCCCCGTCGCCCATGATACTAGCATCTCTCACATAGTCACATCTTTCGACTCGTCACTGCTGACGAGAGTCTTGCAGAGGACCGAGATCTTGCTAAGATACGAGCGACGAAGCTTAGCGACCACGGCTGGACTGGATAACACGGACTGTGGCTTGACTGAGGAAGATCAAACTCTCGCATCGGATCATGATCTTCACTAGGTGCACTCCGATACCCATGATAAGGAACAGGTGTGTGGAAGTGTGACGTGTATTGGTTGCTGTGATGTAGATGTCGCCCGAAGAGCGGCCCGAGCGGCCCGGAAGAAACCTAATCCCGGGCCCAGAGATACCGGCATCCAGCCGGGGACGCTCGAGAAGTCATGTGTCGCCAAGTGGCTTCACAGGCACCGGCACCGTAGGCCCTGGGATGGCCTCCTTCTGTTCTTCCTTCCCGAGCTCCTTCTCTAGTACATCTTTGTAGTATGTAACATCCGAAAAGCTCTCGAGGTCCCTCATCCTATCGTCACCATAAGAGAGCGCTCCCTTCATGAACATCTCAACCGAGAAGCGGTCAACCCACCCAATCTCATGGAGCGCGCGCATCGCATTACCAACCCACGTTACGCAGCTCTGCTGTGGCGTCTGATTCCTCTTGGGCAGCGGTACTTCCTCGAGGATTTTCCTGACATCGCAGCTTGAGGTTCTGTCCGGAACAGCCCCTATGACGATGCGTCCAATAAGCCTCCCACCGCGCGACGTGTCGACAATGCCTTCCTTGGCATCGAACCACCAATCCAGGTTAGGATTTTCCATTCTAAAAGTTTTCGGGTCGATTTCATTCCTGTCTGTCGCATCGTATGCGTCATATTCTGCCTCGCCTTCCCGAGGCATGACCAGGATCCCCCAGTGAAACGCCTCATAGCCGAGAATTTGGCGATTCCGGCCAGTGGAATAGCCTTCCCGATGGTACAACGCCACGGCTATCCGCCTTCCAGACGACATCGCCGAGGAATACATCTTGAAAATTTTATCAGCGACAGCTCGGTGCTTCTCGTTTTAGGATGCATACCAGGTCAGAGACGAACTTGGAAGGTCGACCGCTTTGGAGCCTCCCGACAAGGGGAGACGTTTAGCTGGGGTGGGGTAAACGTAGAAGGGGGACGTCGAAAGGGGGGCCGACAGGGAGGGGTAAAGGTTTTAGCCATCCCTGTTGGCATGCAGGTGCGAATGGAATCGCCACAGGGCTAGGCGTATCGGGTAATGACTGTTCCGGTGATAGACAAGTGGGTCGTTCTTCGTAAAAGTGGTGGGATCGCTGGATTTGAAGGGTAGAGTTATATCACTAGTTGAAGTGGGTAAATCGTGGTGCGGCTCTTTATAAGCCGAGAATATGAAGGATTTGTACCTTGGATGTCTGTTAAGCGTCTCGTCAGGTCTCACTCGTCGGTGTCTGGCTTTTTGTAACATGAATGTGTGAGCTCGAGACAGCGACGGCCCCGCTTATCACTCCATCCGCCTTTTTTCTCCAATTTAATCCCTTCCGTGTGGCCAACTACCACCCTATACCACGGCATCACTTTCTAAGTCGGTTTTTAATATAGAATCTGCATTCAGTCCTTTCCTGCGGCCCAAGTCGGCTTTTACTTTTGGTCGCTCAAACTCTTCTCGAAACAATGGGCCTATCTTTCGAGACCCCTTTGCCCTCTGCGGGTCCGTCTTTGGCTAGGCCATAAGCTCTTAGTGATCAAGGGACCGTGGGATCGACCCGAGGTTGAGACCATGTTGTACATTGCAAGGCACACAAACCTTTCGGTCCTCGAGGTCTACGTAGTTCATGATTAGAATCAGCGCACATAGATCGCGATGAATTTTTGGGAGGCGACTTGCAAACTGCTTGGTTGAAAGAATGCCTTACCCCTGACCAGAAGAAGAGCCTTGTTGCCGATATCAAACAGTATACTTTAGTACTACATGGGCTTGAACTCCGGCTTAGAACATGGTTGCCTCTGCACTCTAAAACCCCGCCCAGGACGTCCGTATCCGTTCTCACTTCTTTGACCCTATGAACCATCACGACTTGTATGCGTTTACGTGAGGACGCTTGCATAGGAGCGATGTTATATCTTTTTTGGCGAGGCAATGTAGCGGGTGCCAGCTCCCATCGAACACCTTCCGCCCACAGCCACCTCCTCCAAAAAAATAGTCGGTAGAAGCGGACTCGTGGCAGCCATCAGGGACTGAGCCTTTGCGGGGTGGTATCCAGAATATTGGGAGTTCACCAAGGCGCCCTGTAGATTCCTTCCGACGGAAGACTGACTAGAACACCTTCGTCACGCCATTCCCTGACACTACGTCGAGTTCACCGCGGAAAAAATCCTCAGGGAAAAGCTCCCTGAGCAGGGCACACTAGCCACCTTTTACCGCGATGGGGCTTGCCGTGGATGATCGGGGTTGAGTCATTCAGCGGCATGGAGAACTGCGAGAGCGAATCGTCAGCTGATGTATCTATGACTCTGTTGGTTTATTGTCCAGATATTGCAATATAGAAGCCTAAACCATGGCTCCCTCGACCCGGCTGAATTTAACGGAGACTTTTACGATCCAGGAAAAGAAGGATCATTTGGTGAAACTGGCTCTGTGACCACTCTGTCGATCCGTGACACCGCACGCCGAGCTTGAGTCCAGTCATACAGTCCTTTCTTTGTAAGATGCTAAAGTGGCACTCTGCCGCCGACACTGCAGCATCTTGAGTATAAGTGTGCCTTCTCTACACTCTCACTCATCGGTGTCTTCGGGGACAGGATCTTGAGTGGAAAGGCCAACTCGCATACGTATTGGAGAGCCAATATGCCTGGGTGTTGGGCCCACTCCACTGTACCTACGGCCATAAGCATTATCACCTTACCTCGTACAATGGGTCCACTTCATGGAGGTGCAAAGCAACTCGCCGCGTCGGACGAAACGAAACAGAAACGAGCGGGGCAATGGGAGTCATTACTAAGCCACCAATAGGCGGCTGGGGCGCCTGTCGTGGAGGCCGCCAGGCGCCCCACGGCAGCCCAGTTGGGCTCAAGCTCTCCGCTCCTTTCGGGCATCTCGCCGGAAATACTACTCAACCTCCCAAACCTTAAATCGGCACCGGACCGCCTCAAACCAACCCGTCGGTTCCTTACCAAGTTAGCTTCTCAGCCATGTCTTCGCGCGGCATCCCCGAGGTGCTGATGAAGAAGGTGGACGAGTACGTCGACTCGCTCGCGCCGCAGGTTCAGCCCCGCATCACGTCAGAGCTCGAGGATTTCCAGGCCAAGACGATCGACAGTCTCGAGGACCAGGTCCTCGACGCCTTCCGCTCGCTCTTTAGCAAGGACTCGAAGAGCTCTGGCGCGTCGAGGGGTGTCTCGGCGCCGGATGCGTACGGCGGCCAGTCTCTGCCTTTCGCCAACGAGATCTCGAAGCTTACACGTAGCTTCACCGATCTCGCAGATGAAGCTAGCGGCGACCTGAGCGACATTCTTAAACTCACCGAGGGGAACGATGGGCCCGGCGATACCAGGTCGCGGGGAGGTGGAGGCTCCGACTCCTCGCGGGGAATGAAGGGCTTCCTTTCCACCGCCGTCAACGTCGTCCAGGACCACCTCGACAGCAAGGCAACGGGGCCGGGAGGCCAAAAGTTCGAGCTCGAGGGCCTCCTCGGAATACTAAGTAACACCGTCCAGGACGCCGCGCGCAATCCAGAGGAGAAGGCGCGGCTCATCAGCCCCGAGATCAAGGAGCGTGTCGGCGCGAAGCTGCGTGAGCAGCACGCGCCCATCGCGGAGCAGTTTACACGCATCGCGCTGGACCACATCAAGAAGTGGCTGCGGGGCAACGTGAGCTCGCGAGACCTCGGGGACGGCGCCAAGGGTGAGATCGAGGACCAGGTAAAGGGCCTGATCAAGGGCGTCGGCAGCCTATTCAAGGACGTGACGAAGCAGGGCGACAGTTCCAGCTCCTCGAGGGGCATCGGTGATGGGGACCGCGATGGCGATGACGGAGAGAGCAAGGGCTTCTCGAAACTCATCAGCGACAAGCTGAGTACCGGCCTCGCCAAGGTTCACAGGGAAGTTCGCCTCGAGTTCCGCAAGGTTCTCGGTGGGCTCGAGAAGCAGCTGTTCGAGCTACTGCCTGATGAGTTCCAGCGCCCGCTGGAGAAGATCCTCGGCGGCAACCCCTTCGACTCGCAGCTCGACCGCGATGCGAGCTCGCGGGGTGACCGCGGCTTCGGCGACGACATCAAGGCCAAGCTTGTGAGCAAGCTCCGCGACCTCGTGCGCAAGGTCCAGGAGATGCTCCGGGAGAGCATCCTGGGCGTCGTGAGCGGCGGTCACCGCAAGTTCGAGAAGCACAGCTGGGTCTTTGTGCAGAACATTGTGGAGAGTAAGGTGCAGAAGTACCTCCCCAAGGTGAAGATCACCGTGCCGGATGACATCGGTGATGAGGGTGTAGACGTGGGTGCGCCGTCGGCCGGCTCGCAATTCGGCGGTGGAGGCAAGCCTGTGTCTTCTCCGCAGGGAGGTCATGTCTCTCCCCATGAACAACAGGGGAGGCCACCGTATGCGCAAGACCAACAGCACCAAGACTCTCGGCCCAGTTATCAAGAGCAGCAGTCCCAGGACCATCGGCCTGGCCATCAGCGGCCCCAGTCCCCGCCGGGATATGGTTCGGGTCATCAACAAAACCAGTCCTCGCAGGACTACCGGCCTAGTCATCAGCGGCCCCAGTCCCCGCCGGGATATGGTTCGGGTCATCAACAAAACCAGTCCTCGCAGGACTACCGGCCTAGTCATCAGCGGCCCCATTCCCCGCAAGGTTATCGGCCTGATCATCAACAAAACCAGTCCAACTCGGATTATCGACCTGGTCACCAACAGCACCAGTCCCAGCAGGGCTATCGGCCTGACAGTTACCAGCAGGGCCAGTCCCCCGACTCCCACCGGCCTGGCCATCAGCAGCGCCCATCTCAGCAGGATGACTATAGGCCGGGCCATCAACAACACCAGTCGCCGCAGGACTACCGGCCTGACAGCTATCAACAGGGCCAGTCCCACCAGTCCTATCAGCCGGACAATTACCAACAGGGCCAGTCCCAGCAAGACTACCGGCCGGATCCTTATCAGCGGCAGGAGTCCACCCAGGATCATCGGCCTGGTCAATACCGGCCGCAGTCACCGGGTCATTCTCGACAGGACTACAACCAGCCTCAGGGCTACCAGCAGGGCCAGGGCTATCGCCCGGATCACCAGCAGGACTACCGCCAGGACCAAGGGGGCTACGGACGGAATGAGGGCTACCAGCAAGATCAGGGCTACGGACAGGATTTCCGCCAGGACTATAGGCAGGATCAGGGTGGTTACCGCCAGAATGAGGGCTACGAGCAGGGCGGACGGTATGGGCAGAACCCGCGGTACTGAAAATGATGCCAGGGGTTTAGATAAAGTGGTGGAACCAACATTCGACAGCCCGGCGACTTGGCAATGTACGAAGCCGTTAGCTTAGCATACTGATTCAATACGTGAGTAGATGTACGAGGCAAGAAGCTCACCTAGTATACTCATTATTGGCCCCACTCAGAGCTCCTGCTATGGAAAATAGTGCTGCGTCTTACGAAATGGGTGTTACGTCGACCCTAGGTACCCTTATAGTCAATCATACTGTAGTACTAGGCAGGAATCTGCACACATTGGGAGCGGCCCAAGGTTTATATCTTCCTGAGCCTCTGTAGCTTGACAGATCGCAGCCCAGGTTGGCCCTTTTCTGTACCATGACGCTGGTATGATGGGGCTTAGTGGCGGGTGTAGTCTCGTAAGACCATGTGCCCCTGGTGTTCCCAGGTTAGCCATTGAGATATATAGATGATGCATAAAACTTACATCTTGTCGCGTCTGCTGATTGCGAAGACCTTTGGATATCAATATTGTGGTGTTGAACAGACAGGATAAAACCTTGTACTTCACGCTGGCAACTTGGTTTGGATAGAGAGGTGTAGGTTTGTGCAGACTAAGAGGTTGTCAGAGTCAAAGACGAATGAACTTATATAGGTAAGAACTTTTCATCATCCCTTTTGATACCATAACTGACGTCATCCCAAGGAACGCCACGGTGAGCTGGGATGGCCTGCCGGCTCTGGTTGACTTTGGGTCCTGTCGAAATCTATGGCAGAAGATGGGATCTAGCTGCGGGACACCGGGTTGGGTGGATGAAGCGGATGATCGCACGACCTCGGCGGCTCGACATGATCCTTTTGGTCCCAAGGATATGAGGCAATGGTTCAATAATACGACGTGCACAATGGATTGGTGGCCATCAAATGGTAGATCTGGGACCTGAAAATTAACTTAATTGATTTGGGATGTCGATAGTCATACGTAGTAGTTATCGAGGTTCTAGGTTGTGGCGGAACTAGACCTTATGATCTTGCCTTGGTTAGATGTTCCTCGATCATCATATTTGACGCTCGTCAATTTTGTGTTCTAGGAACTAAATGTAACCATGGTATAGGCGCCATGGATGTGTTGTTGGAAAAACCTGTCTCGGAATAGCATGAAACAACTTCTACTACCACTAGTATCGATATCGTAGTATCAACAGGGTTATACGTATTTATGAATAGGAGAACTGGACTGCCGCGGGAAGCCAACATCGTAAAGATGCCGGAGTGAGGGCGTGTTCTCAAAGCCACTGGATTCCATGCCTAGGGAACGACGTTGGGTAGAGTTCATTTAGCGTGATACATGACCTTACTAGCAAATACATTATGACCCGACTGATTTTACATGTACCTTCCATAGTTCTATCAACCGCATTCAATAAACTCCATGCTTATCTGGAACGCCTTGACAACGGCAGTATGTGCAGCCGCAATCACTGCTAAAAAGTTAAGAGAGCGAGTAGAATCTCATTGGAATTAGCGGTTGCAAGCCCTAGCCTGGGAGCCTGGATCCTTCTCACATATAGAAATTGGATGTCTTGGCGTTCCGGCGCCGGCCGCGGGCTTGACGAGGCTAAATATCTGGCAAAAGGAAGCAGTTCTTCGTCCTTTACGGGATTTTGCCCCTCAGTGCTTCCTGTCACTGGTTCCTTGATCTTGTCCGATCAATCAATCATAGAAGCGCCGGTGGCATATACATTAGCAAGCTCGCCTGGACAACTTTGTTGCCGCACGTCCCCCAGCTGGCGGCGGCGCTGCTTGCTCGCCTCGGGCCCAGCAACCCAAGAGATACCCCACTTCGAGCTCGACGTCATCTTCCCGTGCAACGAGACGTATCTACCAGCAGAGACGGTTCCCCTCGCATTCGCGATCCAGAACCTCACGGCCCTGCGCACGCTCGGAGATTTCGACAGTGGGTGGGACATCATGCCCTACGCCTACGGCCGCATCGCCGGCGGCGTCACGTACGACATGGGTGACTTTGAAATGCTGGAGGACGGAGGGCCAAGGACTAAAATCTCGGTGGAAAAAGTCCAATGTCACTGGGTGGATCGGGGAGAAGAATCGGCGGGGGGAGCAGTACGCGGTGCACTGGCATGTCGGGTGGCACGGGCTCCAGGACCGCTGCGGGACGGAGGGCACGTCCGTGTTTGGACACATCATGTTCGATGTTCAAGCGGACTGGGAAAGGCGGGAGACCCGAGTGGAGGTGCCTCTGGGTCTGACGCCGGACGTCAAGGAGGTGCCGGAGTGTCCGGAGTTTGGGACCGTTGTTGAGGATGAGGATGCTGCGCCTGGTGTTATCGCCCCAGCGTGCATCTCGGTGGCCATTGCTTGTGTTGTCAGCTATTCTAGCGTATGCGTTCTAATGTGGCCCACAGGTCATCTACGCACCCTCAACGCGATGTGACAGGAACTCCTTCTTATCCTTGCGTGCCGCGGTGACGACTGCTATGCCGGGGGCGCGAAGTTTGACTCTGAGTCGAGGTTGATGTAGGTGAGCATTTAGTATATCCATACCCCGTCGAGACGGTACCGATAAAGTTGCAGATAGTTATAATCCTTCCGCATACGTTGTTTAAACCGCCTAGCCAGAATAACGACTTAAACATGTTAGCCAATAGCCAAGTCGCTCCACGGTCCGGTAGCAATGTTAGAACAGGAGTATATTACTAGAAAACACATTGTCCCTTGTCTTAGTTCCATAGTTCCACTTTGATACCCGTTGCCCCTCTCGACTCATTACGCCTACAACACGAACTCCCGGGACCTCTGCGGGTCCCACCAGTTTAGTACAACTTCGCTGCTACCACGGCCGAACTCGCCACCGGTAAGGCTGCGCAACGACACGTCGCATAGCCCCTCATCGCAGCGCGACGCCGTCTTCCGACGAAGAACCCTGATTGAAGGCCTCCAGCTCCCGTCAGCGATGTCCACATCCGAGAGCGATAACCCGTCTAGCTTATCGCCAAGCCTATTACAGAACGCATCCCACTCGCTCTGGGTGACCTGGGCAAACTGGAGGGCCATCAGTTTCAGATGTGGCCCGTGAAGCAATTTCAGCGCAGGACCGATGGCGGGCTTTTCAGTGGATCCCACCCGCCTCGCTCCCGTAGCATTGATAGTCAAGTGCTCGAGCGAGCGGCCGGATATCAGTGCGCCGAGGTACACGTTGAGATACTCCAACCCCGCGGCGGTGTACGACCTGTCGTCCCGAGGCCAAAAATTCACCTCTTCGAGGCCCTGGAACGCGGCGCGGAGGGATCCCGCGTCCCGGATGACGGGGCATGCGGCGTGGGCGGTCCTCGGAAAGGCCCTAATGCCGATCTCACGCAGCGTCACTCCGGCTCTGTGAAGGGCAATTGGAAGATCCGAGAGGATCCGGGCTGGCGGCACACAGTCGGAGTTTGCCTCGAATGTCGACCACCGGTCAGCGGCGGTCAAGACTAGGCGCGTCGAGGATGCCTCGCGCTCCAGGCGCGTGAGGTGGCCCGCGTAGATGTCTGTGTCGTCAAAGAGGAGGGAGCCGAAGAGGGGCATGCGGGACACGGCCGACACGGTTGCATCGACAAAGGCTCCGCTGTCGATTAGGGTAGTTTGCTCGTCGTGCAGCCTCTGGTACTCGCAGTGTGACTCCTGACCCAGAGACTGGCTTTTGTTCACTGACGCATAGATGCCGGGGTCTCTCAAGTACTCGTGGCGGAGTTTGAAGTTTCTAGCGTTCTCAACATCCACGTTCCGGCGCGTTACGAACTTGCCGAGGTCGGCGGCAAGTTCCTTCGAGCGGTAGGCAAGGCCAATTTCGATTCCTCGCACGCCACCTGCAATATCTGGTATCCTGGAAATCACATCGAGTCGGTTGAGAGACGCCTGTTCGAGCTTAACCCTCACTGTCGGCAGTAAGATGGGATAAGTGATCTCGCGAAAACGGCGGCATGCCATGCGGGAGCTTAGGATAGCCGCTCTCTTCACAGCGACGTCGTCGTATGATCTGGTCTTGAACCAGTCAACACGTCCGGGACGCTCCATCCTGACATCTTTGAAGTGGTCGAATATCTGGCATAGGATCTCTGTTGGGAGGTCGGTGATCCTCACGGGTTGGCGCTCTCGAGCAGGGGATGGCGCGGCGGAGGCCATGGTGGCGAACTCTGGAGTTTAATGTTAGCCAGCGTTTCTCTTTGCCATTAAATGACGCGTGGTCGCGCTGGGTCGTGAGTATAAGCGAGGAATAGCGGAAGGAGTGGCCGGTGGGATGTTGAACTGAGTAGCTGTTGAACATTGTACCTCGACCCATTGCTACAGACACGTGCCTACACTTGTAGGTGACTGGTAGCTTGTCCAAGGACGTACCTACTGTCCTGCTTGTTCAATTGGGACAATTGGGCCCGGACTCCTCTTTTCATCTCACTACGAAGAGGCGAATGACGCTGTAATCGACCCGTCGTAAAGGGGAGACCGCACCCCTGTTAACCTTGTCTCTGCTAATGGATTCCACGGCGACTGACTGCATCGACCGATCAGATCATGACTCGTGAGACGATGATCTCTCCGATGACGAGCCTTTCGCGGCCCCCGGCGAAGGAGGCATCTACGATAACCCAGCGGCCCTTTTTACATCCATGGGTATGGCCAACCCGAATCTTCCCATGCCGGTGGTGGAAACCCCCAAGGAAGTCCAGGCGGAATCTCGAGAGCGGTCCAAGTAGATTGATTGGAGCTACAAAACACCGCGCGAGATTGTGGAGCGCCACGAAGTCACGATTCAGAGGCGCTGGGCACATCAGACGAAGTAGCCGAAGCGCAAGATTTTACTTGCCGCCTGGCCCATGATGCCTGGCGCTCACCGGCCGGACTTCCAGGCTCTCCGGAAGGAATCGCCGACCTAGCGGGATTCTGGGACCAAGTTCAAGGACGCGTACATGTGGCCGTGCATCAACCAGGAGGGCCTGGCGAAACCGCGGCCCCTCATGCTTTTGATCAACGCGCGGGCCCGGAATCCACGTCCGAACTTTGCTACTGCGGATTTCGAGGCCGTGCACCTAGGACTCGTGTCTAAGGCGATTGTGTCTACTTTCCTGAACGAATATACCATGATTCTGAACGGTGTGACTGAGCCTAAGAACTACGGGAAGCTTGTGTCGTGGGAAGTCGATGATGGCGCGTTTGACTGGATGCACTCCCGCAAACAGTTTCCTTCCAACGAAGGCCTGCTCGTCCTCGAGGCACAAGAGCGGCTCTTACTTTCCCTAGTCTCCTTCTGCCGCTTGATCCTCCACGGGATCCCAGAGGATAGTCTGACGAGCGATGCTTACCCACCGCAGCCAGAGCCGCAGCTGAAGCCTGAGACGGAGGAGGGCGGCTTTGACTCCCTCGCTAGCTATCACGGCAGCCAACACGCCCTATCGCCTACTCGCCAAACTCGACCTCGAGCGCATCGAATCGCTCACCGCGGCGAGGACAGCTGCGGCGGAGGGTCACTTTTGGGCCTTGCGTGAGGACTTTGCCCAGGATGTGCTCGACTATAGTGAGCACCGACAGGAAGTAACGTTGGATACGCGAAACGCTAAGCATCCGATATTCCGTCTCAACCGCGAGGGCTTGCTCTGGGGCCGCGTGGTCAGCAACGACTTCGTGGAGGCGCTCATTGCTCTCGAGCTCCTCTCCGAGCTCCACCGGCTATCCAAGGGTCTCCTATCACTGAGCGCGAAATACCGAGACGCCATATCCCCGGGAGAAGATCTCCCAGAAGAGTACTTCTACGCTCTACTCGAGTTTCGCTACACGCTGGAGCAAGCGTCCAGGGGCCTCTCGGACAGCTTAAGCACACAGCCGTCGCCTCGCCCCCCCGGGTCAAAAACCATGCGCGGCCTCTTCGTCCGTGTCCCTCTGCCTGGGGGCGAATTGACCAAGATCCGCCTGGAACTCAGCTCCGTGATTGATATGATAAACATCGTCGTCATACACGGGAAGAAAGCCTAGGTCGCACTTCGGCACAAGATTTAGACCGGAGTTTTGCAGGCTTTACCGCCTAAGAAAACTCCCGAGTTTGACGGAGAACGGGGCCATTGTTGAGATCCTAGTGTAGGTGCCAAGAGAGAAGGTTCGTAGTCGATACATGATTGCCATTCCTTCTATTGCAGACCATATAGAGCGGGTCATAGTTACCTAAGATTGACATTCGGGAATAGAGAGATATATCCCCCATTTATATACGCATGTTGACTGACACTTGCCCTGAAGCGCACCAATGCCCTATTAAGTGCGACACGACCTTCCTTCCCCATAGTTGGGTGTCGAGGAACCTGAGCAAACTTACATTCTAGGCTTTCTTGCTAGGCGAAACACGCGCAAGGTAACGGCGACTTGGGCGCTTATCCGGGTCAAGTTGATGGGACGAAACACCCAATACCAAGCGGCCATTTGGATTCTTACTCCAATTTCAACCGCATCTACTCCATCCTTAACCCCAAAGAACACAGACAACACACAAACGAACGAACGCCCTCTAATATACATGTAAAAATGACAGCGCCGATAAGAGACGTCGACGTTGCCCATTACAGCGCGCTCACCAAATCGCCAGCCAACCTGTTACGCACAGATATCGCGGAGCAGACATTCGCAGAGATCATCGACGGGATCCCGACGGCGCGTATTTGGTCTGCTTGCGTTGGGCGATGTCACGATGCTATCGAGGCACATCATGATCCCTGCTCAGGGACGCCGGAGGCTGCACTGGAATGCCGGCATAGTTTCCATCCTGCGGACTTGACATTTGACTCGGCGGTTTGTGTCCCGAGTTGCTACTTGTTAGCTCGAGCTTCAACTAACCGACACATCGCGACAGATCCTCAAAGCTTACGGGGGTTCGATGATCGGATCGCGAACCTTTGAGCTGCAATTTCTGGAAACGCTAGCCATAGCATGCCATGACCATCGCCTGCGGAAATGTCATCTGTGCACGAAGGTAATATACGATTAGAGACTATCGCATAGGACGAAAAGGGTATCCACTCCCAACAAGACAAAATCAACAACCAGGATCTACAATGCCCATTCCACCCCAAACGGAAAGAAAGATAGAACCCCGAAACACCGCCGCAAACCCGACACCCGAAGCACTAAACCTAGTTCAAGCGAGGACTCTTCCGCTTCGGCATATCCGGCACCATGTTCTCCCTACCAACAGGCCCCTTCCTCGGGATCCCCCTCTTCCCGCTCTTCTTGAGCATCGGCAGAGTCACATTCTCGGGCGAGGCCGAGCTCGCCGCGGGATCAAAGGCGAAGCTGGCAGTGAGGTTGGGGTTGATTTCCCGGAGGCTCGTGCCCCTCCCCCTGGGTGTGCTATCCCCTTCCTCGTCGGCCGGCGCCTCCTCGGACTCTTGCTCCACCTCGGGTTCGGTTGGCTCTGCGGTGGCGTCCCGCTCCCCGCTGCTTTGCTTGACGGGGGTGTCATCCATGGGCTCATCGTCTCTCGCCACGGGTGATAGGGCGCCGTCGCTCCCCATCCCCGGCGAGCCCAAGGGACTCCGCGCATCATCCTCATAGACGGGCGACATCGGCGACTGCCTCTTGCTTGGCGAGACATTTGTCGCGTGTAGCCCCGCCAGGAGCACCTCGTGGCTCGCCGTATGCGGCAACTCCGTCGGATACTTGTACGCGACCTTCTGCGGCGTCTCTCCCGTAGGCACATACTCCCTCAGCGTCCTCGAGCCCAGATCACCCCTCAGGCCCGCAAGCGGGCCACACACCTCCTCCTCCACGGGCTCAAGCCCCCTCCGCGCGGCCTCCGTCACAGAGTCCATATCCGACCCAAGACCCTTGACGCGGTCAAACGCCGTCCGGAAGTGCGAGCCGACGGCGTCGTAGGAGCCCTCGACGGTCGACGACACGTCCTCCACGGCGGCTACCTGGGCGCCGTGGTGCTGCGCGTTCTCGGTGCGGGCGCGGGAGACAAAGTCGTCGAGAGCCTGCATCTGGGCGCCGAGGTCCGAGATCTGTTCGTCGACGATGCGGACGGTCTGGGCATGGACGGACTTTGCGGTCGCCTGAATGGAGCTGCTGTGCTCGTTCGCCACCTGTTGTTCGTTAGCAACTGGATACCATGTACTCCTAGAGTCAAGGGGGATACGCACATTCCAATCGTCCTGGAGCCTCGTCTTGAGGGTATCCCTCGACCCCTTCACATCCTCCAGCAACTTCTCCTCCTTGCCATCCCAGGCTTCCATCGACTCGTCGTATCTGTCAACGCTGGAGCCGAGCGTCGACCCAGCATCACGCAGCCCCTTCTGCAGCAGAGCCGCCTTCTCGGCTAGTCTGCCCTCCTGCGCCTCGGCCTGCGCCGTGACCAGCGCTCCGATCTGCGCCATGAGCTGCTGCCGGTCGTCCGCCGCCTGCCGGCGCTCCTCGTCAACAACTTCCTGGATGCGCCGCGAGAGCTCCTCGCTCTGGTCCACCATTGTGCGCGCGGCGCCCTGGAGCTGGCGTCGGAGGCGTTCGGACTCGCTGCGCTGGGTGACGAGGTGCCGCGTGAGGTCCTCGAAGATATTCTTGAAGTCCTTGCCGAGGGAGCTGTACGACGTGTGGAGCTACGAAGAGGTTAGTATATGTGTACTTCGCGATGGGAAGCTTGGGTGCCGAAACGTACTTGGTTGTGGAAGGTGTCGAGCTCGCTCAGCATATCCCCCGAGATCCTCTCCGCAGCCCCAGAGATGCCCCTCAGACTCTCCCCGACCCTCTCCTTGACGCTGTCTCTCACAACCTTGATCTCCTCCAGCACCTCATCCATATCATCCTTCGACTTCCCCCCGCGCTCAAGAAGCCCCTTCTTCGACTCCCCAAACTGCGCCAACTGCGCCTCAAGGAACTCCTGTGTCTCCGCCAACTTCCGCAGCTCCTCGGCGACGAACCCCGTCATCTTCCCCGCCATCCCCTCGATGCGCCCCGCCTGCTCGTCCCGGAGCCTCAGAACCCTCTCCTCCACCATCCTGGTCACGTCCGCCACCTGCGCCTGCGACGACGCCCACTCTGTCCTGTTCAGCGCCTGGACGTCCGACTTGCGCTTGCTCTTCGCCCGCAGACCGTCCACGTCGCCGACGGTCCGCTCCAGCGTCGACAGGAGCTTGCCCCCAACCTTTGTCAGCTCGGCCTCCGTCCGCTGGTGCGCGCGCCGCAGGTGCGCCTCCTCGGCCAGTGACCTCCGCGTATTATCCAGCACGAGCTCCGCCTGGTCCAGCGCCCCCTTCGTCTCGTCCAGCTGCACCTTGACATGATCGTGGTCCTTGCGCAGCCCCATGAACGTCGCTGTGAGCATCAGGAGCTCCTGCGCCTTGTTCCTCAGGCTCGTCTCCACCGTCTCGATCTTCTCCGCCTGCTCCTCCAGCACGATGCGCCGCGACTCGCTGACCGCCGCCATTTCCTCGTACGCCTCGTTGGACAGGTACACACCGTTACGTTGCCGGTGGCAGATGAGCTCCGTCTTGAGTTTCTCGATCTCGTTGGCAAAGTCCCGGAGGAGCGCCTTCTTGTTGATGGGCTGGTTGACGCGTGGCCGGTTGCGGATGTTCTTGGCGCGGAAGGCGTAGTCGAGCGTCGAAATTGTCTCTTCGAGGTTGCTCTTGGCAGGGGACACAGTCGCGATGATGCATGTTTTTGTCCGGCCGCCGAGGGAGTCTTGAAGGAGGCGGGTGAGCTTCGACTCGCGGTAAGGGATGTGCGAGCTGCGGTCCACGAGCGCGTTGATGACGCGCCCGAGGGTCAGGAGACTCTTGTTGATGAGGCCGGCCTCGGCTGCACGCTTGTTTTCCGCGCCGGAGCGCTGGATGTTCTCGCTGCCTGCCAGATCCACGAGGTTCAGCTTCCCAGCGCTGACGAACTCGTCGGCGTCCCCCTCTGCGCCCGGCACCTTCACGTACGCCGTGATGGTAAAGACAGTGTGACTCCTGCTGCTGAGGTCGTTGCACTTGGTCGCGGCCACCTGGCGCTTCAGGCTGCCGTCCTGCAGCACGCCGATGCCCTCGGACGCCGAGTTGATGTGCTTCTCCTCCATCCCCTGCACCACCGTCGTGGCATGGCCCCTCTTCACGTCCTCGTAGATCTTGAGCTTGGCCGTCTCCTCGACCGAGATGAGGTCGCGGAGCTCCTCGTTGTATAGCTCGATGAAGGACACCTTTACGCAGTTCTCGCCCGAGTCGACTTGGAGCTTGTCGAACAGGGCCTTGAGGACGCGGGGGATGATGCCCGCCTCGTCGGAGAGGATGCCGAGCGTCTCGGAGACGTCACCCGACATTGTGTATGTCTTTCCCGTGCCGGTCTGGCCGTATGCGAAGATTGTGCAGTTGAAGCCCGCCAGCATCTGGATACCCCGTCAGTAAGCAGCCCCAGCGCTAGGGACAGAAGACGAACGCACCTCGTCGAGGATGGGCTTCACCACCTCGTCGAAGATCATATCCTGCCCCGCCGCGGGCGAAAACACGCCGTCAAAATCATACGTCTTGTTATTCAACGCATTCGGTCCCATCAGAAGCTCCATCGAGTTCCCCTTGACGCCCTCCGTCTTGACCACCACATTACTGTTCTCCTTCACCTCCCTCTCGCTCCGGCCCCGCGACCGCACATAGACGCTAATGTTCGTCTCTTCCGTAGCCACCTCGGCCTCGAAGCCGCGCTCCTTGCGCTTCGTCCCCGCCGTCGCGGAGGAAAGGATCGAGTCCGCGGGGGACGCGGCACCGGCGCGGTCGGGGCGGAGGGAGGCCTGGCGCGTCGTTGATGGGCGCACGGATGGGCGCGTGCTGGGTCGGCGGGAGGGAGGGCGGAGTGAGGTCGCTGCTGCGCGTTTGGGGGCATCGCGCTCGGGGCGCGGGCCCGGGAGGCGGCTGGCCAGGGTTGCGGTGGGCTCTCTTGGGCGAGAGCAGCCTTTTTTTGAGAATTCAAGGGTGCGCCGTTGGCGCGATTTGGTAGATAGCGTCGCTTACCGGAGTAAGACCGCGCAAGTGAAGCTATGGGTGAAGCTATTCCGGGCTATACGGTCACTGGGCGGACTCCCAATGAACATGCGTAGGCGTCGATGATACACACAAATGATAGGTAAAGGATGTTGTGAGGGAGGCCGCGGCTAGGGTGGGACAAGAGGGGGAAATTGTGTGGTCCGCTGTGTTGTGGAGAATCACCCCAGCTAAAATCAACAATCAGCAACACTGTTACTATGGCAACGACGCGACCCACCCACCACCCACTTGGTTCATCTCTAATATCTCCTGATTGACAATCCAACCCAATCAAACCGGGCGACACCGGACAGGGACAGCGCCCAAGCTGCTATCGGATCTCCTGCCGAAGTACTGGGACGATGGACGTCTCCGCAGCATCAGAACAGCATTCATTGTACAAGATATCGTATTTCAGACTACTCTACTCTACCATCTAAGCAGAAGAGATCTTCAGCTTCTCAAACTCGGCAATCGTCTTCTCGTAGTTATCCGCCGCCGCCAGCGCGTCCTCCAGCTTCTTCTGCTCACCGGCCCTAACGACCTCGCTAACCTTGTCCTCGAAGCCCTCACGGCCGAGGACCTCGCGCTGCTTCTGTGCTGTAGCCTGGCTGCGCTGCAGCTTGGTCCGGACCTTCTTGATCTCGGCGTCGACGTCAGAGATGCGCTCCGCGACGTCGAGCAGGACGACAATGTCCGACGAGACGACGGCCACGGCGCAGCCGTGAGGGACCTCGGCGTCCGCAGCGTCGGGGCCGACGACGGTGACGTCCGAGATGGTCTTCCCGGAGAGCGCGCGCATCGAGTGCTCCTGCGCCTTGGCCTTCTCGAAGCTAGTGGCCGACAGGGCCTTGACGAAGATGCGGCCGCCGGCGCGAATGCCGTACTCTGACGCGAGAGAGCGCATGCCCTGGGCGCACTTGAGGCCGACCTCGTAGTCGTGCGCGTCAGTCTCGAAGTTCAGGCTCTCGTCGTACTCGGGGTAGGTCGCAAGCATGATTGAGGGAACGGTGACGTCGGACGTCTTGGGGACGCGCTGCCACAGCTCCTCAGTAATGAAGGGAAGGAAGGGGTGGAGGAGACGGAGGGAGTTGTCAAGAACGGTGACGAGGGTCTGGAGGACACGGTCCTTGGACTCCGCGTCGCCGTCAGTCAGGAGGGCCTTGCTGTTCTCCTGTTTAAGGGTTAGCAGGGTCATCAATGCCGGATCAAAAGGGCGGGAACGTACGATGAAAACGTCGCACAGCTCGTCGTAGAAGAACCTGTTTATAGTCAGCCACTATTCTACCCTCCCACAGCTCGTGCGGACAAAGGACTTACTGGTAAGTGACCTGCGTGCTCTTGGAGAACTCGCGAGCCTCGAGACAACGGTTCGTCTCCTTGACGGCGGTGTTCATCCGGTGCAGGATCCACTTCTCCGGCTGGGAGAGCTTCGAGTGGTCGAGGGAATCGGCCCGCTTGAAACCCTCCGGCAGCTTGAGAAGGACGTACTTGCTCGCCTGCCAGATCTTGTTACAGAATCGGCGGTAGCCGTGCATGACCTTGATGTCGAAGTTGATGTCGCCGCCTAGATTTCAAGCGTCAGACGAGCCCTGGTTTCAAGGGTATACAAGCACGCATTTCTTACCTCCAGTGGAGTACCCGACAAGGGTGTACCGTAGCGCATCAGCACCACACTCGGGGATGCCAGTAGGGAACGCAGTCTTCTGGTATTTGGTCGCCTTGGCGATCTCGTCCTCTTGAAGGTTGCCAACGCGGAGCTTGGCGTGGAGATCCTCCAGCTCAATGCCCCGGATGATGTCGAGAGGGTCAATAACGTTGCCTAGAGACTTGCTCATCTTCCGGCCCTCCGAGTCACGAATGAGACTGTGGCAGTAGACCTCCTTGAAGGGAACCTCCCCCGTGAGCTTGACGGAGAACATGATCATCCGCGCAACCCAGAAGAAGAGGATGTCCCAGCCGGTCTCAAGAAGACTGGTGGGGAAGAAGCGCTTGAAGTCGGGGGACTCGGTGTTGGGCCACCCGAGGGTGCCCATGGGCCAGAGACCACTGCTGAACCAGGTACTAGGGACAAGAGTTAGCATGGTTGATCAGCACCAAACGGGGCATACACTTACTCAAGACAGTCGGGGTCCTGCTCCAGCGTGAACTTGTCGGTGCCGAACTTGGCCTGGGCCTTCGCCCGCGCCTCCTCCTCCGACTTGGCCGTGACCCACCGGTCATCCTCATCCGTAACCTCGGTCTCGCCCTCAAGAATGACCTTGTAGGCGGGGATCCTGTGGCCCCACCACAGCTGCCTTGACAAGCACCAGTCGTTGATGTTGGACATCCAGTGGGTGTACGATTTCCTCGCGGACTCGGGCGCAATGGTGACCTTGCCCTCGTCGACGACGTCGAGCGCGGCCTTGCCCATCTCCTTCATGCGCATCCACCACTGAGGCTTCATGATGGGCTCGATGACGTCCTTGGACTTCTCGCAGAGGGGAACCTTCATCGGGTTGGGCTCCTTCTTGACGAAGAGACCCTGCTTGGTGAGCTCCTCGACGACCGTGTACCGCGCATCGAAACGGCGCTGGCCGGCAAAGATGCCGGCATTCGCGTTGAGGGTTCCGTCGTCGTTCAGGATGTTGACAAACTCGAGACCGTGGCGCTGGCCAATGGCGTAATCGTTGTTGTCGTGGGCGGGGGTGAGCTTGACGGCACCGGTACCGAACTCGGGGTCGACGTAGTCATCGGCGACGATCTTCAAGAGACTAGTGACGGCACGTCAGCATGAGTAGGGAGACGCCATAGCTAGATTGGGAGCTTGACTTACCGGTCCGTGAACGGGTGGCGCGCGTACTTGCCAACAAGGTGCGAGTACCTCTTGTCCTCAGGGTGGACAGCAATACCGGTGTCACCCAGCATCGTCTCGGGACGGGTGGTAGCGACCTCAATCTTGACCTCCGGGTTGCCATCGAGAGGGTACTGGAAGTGCGTGAGGACACCGAACTCGATCTTCTTCTCGTATCCAGGAACGGAAAGCATCGTGCGCCCGGTGATCTCCTTGTTCTCGACCTCCAGTCCACTCAGGGCCGTGTTCAGCGCGGTACACCAGTTGACCAAACGGTTGGAGCGGTAGATTAGACCCTCGTCGTGGAGACGGCAGAAGGCCTCCTTCGTCGCGGCACTGAGGTTATCGTCCATAGTAAAGGCCTCCCTCGACCAGTCCATGGAGCCACCCATGAGCCTCTGGGCGTTGTTGATCCTGGTGTGGTACTCGTCCTTCCAGTCCCAGACAAGCTTAGTGAAGGCCTCACGGCCGAGGTCGATACGGGTCTTCTTCTCCTTACGCCAGAGCATCTTCTCGACGACGGACTGGGTGGAGATACCGGCGTGGTCGCAGCCCGGAACCCAGACGGTATCGTAGCCCCTGAGTCATTGCGTCAGTCATCAGTGCCCACGGTGGAACCATTGCCTGCAGCAACAGTCGAGCTCCGTGACTTACCTCATCCGGTGCCAGCGGATCAGAGTATCCTGCAGAGAGTTCGCAAGAGCATGGCCGCAGTGGAGAGCGCCGGTGACGTTGGGCGGGGGCAGGGGGATGACGAAACGCTTCTCGGTCCGGACTTCATGGGTACCCTGGGGCTTGAAGAAGCCGCTCTTCTCCCACCACTGGTACCATGCCGCCTCGACGGCCTGGGGCGAATAGGCCTTGAAGTGCGGGTGGGCCTCGTCGTCCAGGGGATATAGCTCCTTCTTCTCGCCGGCGGGGGTCTTGTTCTCGAAGGGAGGGAGGACCTCCTTGGCGGGCCTCTCCTTGGCCTTCGGGGCCGAAGCGTCCTTCTGCTGCTGCTGCTGCTTAGCCTGCGCCTTGGCAGCGGCCTTCGCCTTTGCCAGCTCCTTCTTCTCTGCCGCGGGGTAAAACTTTTGTTAGCTACAGGAACAGCCTAAGGAAACGGAGGCGGCAACGGGGAGAGACGCGCTACTCACCCTGCTTGGCGGACTTGGGCTTGTTGCTTTCCGGCGCCGCGGCGGGCGTGTCCTTGGGAGCCTCCATATTTATCGAGCGGATGGGCGTTACCCGTGCGAGTCGACGATGGAAGAGGAAGTTGGTTGGTGGGGGAGTGAGGGGCAGAAAAGGAGGGCGCAGGCGAAGGCGGGCTAGTCCCCGCGTATTTAGCATTTAGTGGGGGGAGGAAAATGCTGCGGTATGCCCTCCATCTGCAGTCTGCATGGAGGGGTAGGCAGCGGCTTGTACTAGTGACTCTGACCGAGTGACAATTGACGGAGCGCTGACTCACAGGCCCGGAAGCGTTTTCTGGAGGACCCTATGTCAGAGAAATTCGGTCTTGCTGCAGATTTTCCCCAGCGGACCGCACGGCCTCCGTCGTTGCCGACATGAGTCGGACAGGTGCTTAGTCATTATGGATCCAAGTTCCTTCGGCCTCCCACACATGGCGGACTCGGCCGTGCAGTGAACCGAAGACTTGACCGAGACAAAGGCGAGTCAATGCAGTTGGGATGAAGGCGGACAAACTGTGCTCGCCTTCTCCCGCCGCGGTGAAGACCCATGAGTCACTCATGTTTGACGCAGGAAATGAAGGACGCAGCAAAATAATACACAGTCAGAACGATAGTCGGCGAACAAAAACGGCAGTTGTTGCCAATATTAGCATAGGATCGTAGGGGGATTTAAAAGCACAGAGTCGGCAATTTATGGCGATTGACTTTAGATGTGAATAATATATGACTATGTACAGAGGCTGCAGCAGCCAGGCCTTAGCCCAGTCCTCGATGCCCCGCGTTCTGATACTACAGGTATACTACACGTATGGGGTCCCAAAGTGGGGGCGGGGCTCGGGCTATGACGCAGCTAACCGCCGCCCTGGGCAACCCCTGCTGACCCTGAAGTCAAGGGGCGCCACCCAAAGCTCCAGTCACATGGGGCAGCTCCCCTGTCTGAGACGACGGCTCCCATGACTTCCATCCTCGCAACTGCCATCTTGGGTTCTAGTATTCCCTCATCCATGACCGTCGCGGAACACACGGGCATCAGTTTCTCTATCCTGTATCATCAACGTCCTCATTCACATCGCACTAGAAACGCTGCATGCTAACCCTTTGATCTACCCCTCAAGAGCCAGGAATGCACTGAGTCGTGACGATGACAATGTTCACGGCGCAGCTTCATCCCAAGAGGGGGCTAGGCTTCCTAGGTAAGTAATCGGGGCCGAACACATCTACGTCCTTCTATCCCTCAGATGCGCCGATTACTCGCGACAGATCGCTAACAGGCCTACCTCCCGTGCAGCTCTCGGTGCTTTCCTCCACGATATCGTCACCTGCCTAAAGGCGGAGCCTGCCGTTTTTGCGAAGATAGACCTCATCTACTCACCGGATCGACCGGTCCATGAACCCGTCACGATCGCCCTTCCGGCCAACGGCATCCGACTCCGCTTCGACGGTCCAGAGCAACGCCTTCGACTGATCGAAGTCATAGATTTCACCAAGAACCATATTACATTCAACGACCGCGACCTCGTAAGACCCGCAAGCGAAGGCTCGAGCGCCCCGTCTGGCCCATCGTTTAAGCACGTGTACCACAAACTGCTCGGGCCGACATACGCGGGGGAATACATACCGCCCGAGGACGGAACCTCCGAGGGCATCTATCTTCTCTCTTACCCCGGGGTGGGATTCACCTTCAAGATGCCGCCCTCGGCGTACTCGCCCGATAAGGATGTCGTCACCCTCCTATCCGCCGCACCAGACCAGATCGCAAGTTCCATGGCCATCTACGATGGACCCTCGTGGACCGAGGCGAGGGAGACGGTGTGGACCGCCATCCTGCCAAGCATCAAGACTAACCCTGCCTTGGCTAAGACCAAGGACACGTTCCCGGACGAGGTGTCTCTGGTCAGGATACATGGCGGCGGTAAGCTCCAACTCTTTCGGAAGTGGACTAACTCGAGCTTCTGGATCACGTTGGGAGAGACCACGCCGCAGGACCTCGTCGCGGAGCTCGGGCCCCCAAACGCCATTTACCGCAAGAGCGATGAGCGGATGACGATACATAAGTTGCGTACCGCTGCGGGTCAGGATGACATGGGCGACGGCATTCGCTCGGACGACACGACTGACACGGATCAGTCGTCCTTCATGACGGGCGAAGATGACGTTGGTGGGGAGGAGGTTCTTGAGGAGGATATCGCGGATGTTTCGGGGGAGTGCTTCTACAACTACTTCTACATGGGCTTCGACGTCATGGTCTCGCAACCAAACCCGCCGTCAAAGGCACCCCCTCGGGACCCCGACGACCCCGATGCGCCGCCCGAGAGCCAATTCAAGAGCTTCATATCCGACAGGCTAGTCGCCACCAAGCTCGTCCTCCACGGCAACATCCCCGGCTCGTACGAGTTCAACCGCCACCGCCGCTGCAGGTGGGACATCGGCTACCTCAAGGGCACTTCTCCCGACGCCGCCCTGCCCAACTCCGAGACGTTGTACCCCGAAATCGCAGAGAAACTCGCCGAAAAGTGGAAGGGGCTGTACGCGGCCGCCGAGACGGACGCGGGGCAGCGCGGCATGGTGCTGAACCGCGGGTGGGGGGATAGTCCCGGGAGTAGCTGCGAGCTGCTAGGCGGATGGGAAGACAGCAGCGCTATGGCTCCGGCGGCAGGGCTGCCAAAGAGAGCGGATGGGAGCGATGATTCGACGTCGACGCTTTATGGATTCCCCGGGCTGGTGTTCGAGGTGCTTAGGAATGGGTATGTCAATACTGTTACAGTGTATTGAGGTGTGTTTCGCTTTGGACGGAGTTGGCTGGGGTTTGGGAGTTTTGCTTGTTGCTTGAGTAGCGGTAGAGAACAGCGAGGGCATACAGTTTCTTTGAAATTCTATCGTTTTGTAATCTCCAGGTACGTCGAGATAGCTCTATTCATACAATTCAGTCACATCAGCCTTTTTTCCCTCAAACCCAGGAGTACAGGCCAAGTGGCTGCGCGCGAGCTCGCGCGAGTTTATCCCACGGTGCCCATGGTGTAATCCAACATGGCCCCGATCTCCCCGTACTTCCCCAGTCCCCTCGCGTTCATCAACCCGACATTCCACACGTGCGCAGGGCTCCCAAACGGCGGGAGACCCTTCCAAATGCGGTACCCATATGCAAGTGCCGGGGCCGCGAACAGCGCGACGGAGAGAAGCGCCGAGGAGCGCGCGTCGGGAGAGGAGGCGTTATTCGCGACGAGGCGGCGCCATTCCTGGAGATAGATGGTGCCGACGGTGGGTACTGAGCCGACGACGTGGTGCAAGAAGCGGCGGGTGGTTGAGAGAGCGGAGACCTCGTACGGCCTGACGACGGCCGTGGTCTTTGCGGATGCGGAGTCGCGCAGCTTGTCGTGGAGCTGCACGAGGCGGGGAAACTCGTCGTTCAGGAGCGTCCGGAGCCAAGCCTGCGGGACGTCGGGGACGAGCATCAGCGCGAGACAAGCGTAAAGCAACCACGTTGTCTCCGAGAAACCCTCGCCTCCCTCCCCCTCTCCCTCCAGCATGACCTCACTCCCGATCCCCTCCTGAACAACCTCTAGCACATCCTTGGCAAAAGAGTAAAGCCTGATCCCAATCATCTGCTCCGCAGTCATCGCATCCACGACCCTCCGCCTCCCGAGTAACCCGATCCACCTAAACGCCGGCGCCTCACCCTCCTCCTCCTCTTCCATCTCTTCTCCGCGGCCCTCGGCGTCGAGCTCGCTGAAGCCGAAGCGCTCGACGCGCCGGAGGGCCGCGGCGCGGAGGGCGGGGGGCTCGGTCCAAGTTAGGGGGAAGTGCAGGACGGTGCTGTAGGCGGGGCGGGTGGTGGCGGCCCAGTTGGTTGAGGACGCGTAGAGAGAGAGGTCGAGGAGAGCGGTGAGGCGCGAGGTGAGGTAGGTTGAGTAGGCGAGGGCGGAGGCGCGTTGCACGGGAGAATGGAGGGTGGGGAGGGAGAAGTGGCGGGTGAGGTAGGTTGCGATGGGGCGGTGGCCGGTTGTCCATGTATCGTTGTGGAGGAGCGCGGGGAGCCGGCCTGCGATAATACTGCGGTTAGCGCGTTGCGAGGGATCTGAGGGGAGGATGGGATGGTGAGTCGCGTACGGGATGGACATATGCTGGGGTCGCTGCTGGGTATTATCTCCCACTCTTCGTTCAGGCCCGTGCGACCAAAAACCTGTGAGCAGTATTTTATCGCCGCGAGGCACTCGACGTCGATGGAGTCGAGTCCAAAGGCCCCACCCCATACATGAAGCTGGAATTTCGCCATTGCTGCGTTGTTGGGAGGGCGTCTGCGAGGCTGACCAGAAAGCTGGAGGTGCATCGGGGATCGCGATCGAGTATCTCCGGTTTTCGCAAGGCGATTATGTAATCATGACTGGAGGTACGTACCTGGCAGTTCGAGGGATCAGTGAGTGTCCCCGAGTGTTTGTCTGACCTTTTCTCACGAGCCCTGTCGCGCGTTAAGGACTCGAGCATCTCCATTTCTCCGATGGCCAATCTCGGTAGTATGACGTCGCGCCTCCTTCGGCTTGGTCGGCGCTCCACCGGGCCGGTACTTCAGGATTGGCATTCGATAAGCGGCGGCTTGCACAACTCAGCTTCAAGCCACCTGACGATTGCGGGTTGACGCGTTCGGTGAAGTCATCTCCTGGACCTAGGATCAGCCTGCTCAGGGGTGAGGATACCATCCGAGGACCCGGGGTAGTCAATGACGTTGTCTTAGTCTAGAGGACCCCAGTTGGTAAAGCCATGGTGGAATGGTTCGCGCCGCGATGGCGACCTGGACCACTCGCACGCCCCCTCTATCCCAACAAAGCTGAGCGACTTCGACAGCATGTATCGACCGAAACGCCTCACGCGCGACGATCTCGTCTCAGAGGATCCAGTTATGACGCGGATGCCAGCTCGTCGGTGAGCTCCGCGCAGCCACCGGGCGAAGCGTATCTCTCGAGGGCGGGGCGCCCTGTTAAAACTCTCGCGCCTCCAAACTTTCCCCGGCTCACCATCCACCCCAGGCCTCCCATTGACTGCCTTCTACGAGCTACTTTGTGCCTCTTACCAGAAGAGGAAAGGGTCGCAGCTCAGCCTCATCCCCAGGTCTCTCGTCATGCCGACAGCCCGGAGAGGGCGATTGGCCATTCCCAAACGGGATTATCACAACTATCGTATCTTCTAGCAGGCGCTTTTGGGCAATGGTTTCTCTTTGGGAACACTCCCGGCAATCAAGCCAGGAACGCAAGGACCCTGTTTCTCAGCTCTACACACCCCCATCCCTTATCTAAAGACCACTGTCTCGTCCCGAAGCAAAACAATGGCAGATCAAAAAAACAGGGACCAACAAAGATTGGCAGATCTCACCCAACTTCGGCACCCCAATCACCCCGGCGGTCCGAGAGTCCCCTAGACCCCGGAAAGCCACCGCGCATCCCTCGCCCATTCACTGCACCGATCCCCAGGCGCTGGGATCGAGACGCACCCGAATCAAAGCCATCACGCTACCCCGGCACCCGCTCCATAAGAGGAAATAGGCGTTCCCAACGGGGAAGAAAAGAGCGCCGCGCATCATCTGCAGAGCGCCTCTTTCACCTCCCCGGGTTTCCCCTGCACCACGGCCCTTGTCAGCATGACAAGACTTGGTCCGGATCCCAGCTGCCAGCTCATGCCTGGCGTGCGCCCTCTTGAATCCTTGTAGCTTCAATACGGAGGGCCGTCTTCCAAGCTCGGTGAGCAAACTAGGAAAACAAGCACGCCGTAAAGAGATGATACTGCATCGAATCCCTGTAAGTAGTCGGGGATGCCTGCCATCTGACCACACCCAAAACCGCAAACCCCGCAATCTCCTCAGCCTGAATCAGCTCATGCCCTCGATCGACCTCCATGGCTGCGCCGGAGCCGAGATTCCCCACCCGTAAGCCAAGACTCCAAGAAAATGAGACCGTTACACGAGACAAGAAAAAAGGTCCAATCTCCACGGCATGGTTCAAAAATCCCGGTGAATGCTGCAGGAGCATTCGCGATTCTCGAATCACCCGCTTCCCGTCACACGGCGTGTTCAATGGAGAAGGCTCCTATTCGCCCGCCGCTGAGGGACGTGCCCACTTCGGTAACAAGGTGCAGACGGCGAATAAAGGCCTCCGAGGAGCGCATATGCATGTTAGATTAGCATGTTGGACGCCTTGATCACGAGGCGTGGCTCAATAGCCACTCAGGAAAAAGTAGCGCAGTTGTGAGAATATTCCGTTTCAATTATTGTAAAACTCTCTTGCGTAGAGATCTCGACTAGTTCGGCCGTGTTGTGATTTTGCCAATTCTATGATACCCAGACACCAACTCATGAAAACATTCAAATCCGTTCCGTTGCCCAGTTTCATCCAACGTCATTCCAGAACAAAAAAAAAATGAAAGGCGGGGTATCAGATAAGAAACCTCGCGATCGCTTCCTTTTCAGACAAAGGGCCGCGATGCAGGTTGAGGACGATGGATCAGGAACCCGCGCCAAGGCGGAAGGACCTGTAGCGAGATGGAGAACCGCTGTTTCAAGAAGAAAAGAGAGGACCCCAAACAAGAACCCGCCGCCGAGAGAAGCGGGACGTTGTTCTGTCTGCCATTAAAACCGTATTGTGGAGTAAAGAGAGTATTAGAAAAACGGGTAAGAGATTAAAAGACGTGTGTAAAGAACCGCGATGCAATGCCGAAGCAGGAGAGGGGCGTATTAAGCCAAGGCGGAGTAAGAATGAAGCGTGCGGCTGGCGCGAGCGGATGCCGCAGCGGCAGAACATGCGTCGTATCTTGGAGATTGATGCGGCCAGGTCGTCAAGGTGCAATGCCACCACGGGAGACCGAGAGATTGCCGAATGCGCGCCGAGCAAAAGGACCGATGAAGTAGCGACTGGTGGGGAAGCCGAGGCGGCCGTTTGATGCGGCCGGTGTAATCATCGGAAGCGGCGGTTGTTGATCGAACAAAGAACTGCGATTGTACCCAGCCCGGTTGGCCGTCCTCTTGTCTCGGGTGGTCGAATCCAATCGAACAGGCTCCCGATTCAATGACAAGCGCAGTTTGGCGAGTGATCCGCGGCGCGAGCGAGCATCCAGGCCAGGCACGGAAACCGAAGAGTTGAAGTAGTAATGTCGTGGAGCGACGGTAGTGCCGCCAATGCTAGTGTTGTCCTTCCTGAACCTGCTTAACCCTTGTTCGGCAGCGGAGGAAGGGGTCGGCTGGGAGGAGGGCCGGGGCAGGGAGGGAGCTGAGAGGGCCTCTGCGCGGGCATCTCGCAAGGAGAAGTGTGGGCCATTGTATTGGTTGTGGTGGTGTTAAGAGGTAGAAGAGTGGTGGTTGACTCGGGTGTTGTCAAGTACTCGTGTAAGTGGAAGAGTAGTAGTCAAGAGCGGGTCTTGTGAGTTGCTGCTGTTGGTTGTGTGTTTTGACAGAGAGAAGAGATTTTGGGGTTCATGAAGAGGGAGATGACGCTTCCTTTTGTATCAAGGCAGGCCCGATCGGAAGGGCAGGGCCAAAGGCAAGGGGTGTGAAGTGCGTGCCTGGCCAAGTCTCGAACGAGGCAGGCCCGGAGACAGGGGGGAAGGGGGGTGCGCCTGCCAAGCCCTGGCCCCGGTACCCCATTGGCGTGGGTACTTTGTTGCTTTGTAGTGACGTACCCCTTTCGAAAAGGGGGTGTGAAATGAAATTGCTCTCGAAGAGTGGGGGCAGGGGTGTGGGATCGAGGGGGTGAATGAAGGATGTTTTGCATCAGGACCACCCCCGGCCCATCCAGAGCCTTATTTGGGGAACGGCGAATCGTCGCCAAGATGAGCAACATTATTAAAGGATGCTTTTTGGGTGTCTTCTATGTTCTTTCTTTTGGCGGTGAGAGCTTTGCACAGGGTAGGACAGCGATTGTCTCAATTGCTCCCCACTCCCGCCCCATCTGTCGCCAGGCTGGCGCGGGAAGGAACAAGGCAACGGCTGAGAAGGACCGCTTAGTCGGCTCCCGGATCACAGGCCACATCCGACTAATTTGGTAGTTGCTATGGGCAAACAGAAGGAGCGTTGTTGCCTAATACCTCGCAACATTCGAAATCGTCATCATGATTGCCGGGGGGCGCCTTCCGCAGCAGTGAGGTCACCCGGGTGGATACTTCGTAATCAGCGCCGTGTCGCACTTGTAGCCAGGCACCGAAAAGGGGTCTCGGAATTTTCGTCTCGTCGCCGACACGCTCCGCGATCCTCGCCGACGCCAATGCGCACTCGCAATTTCAAAAATTTTCCTGTCCCCATCGTCGACATGGCCCTTGCGTGAAATCTTCTTCCGAACAATCTTCCCCGGCCCCGAACTATCGGTATGGATTGGTAATAAGCGGAGTGTTTGGCACGCCCCTCAACCGGACTACGCCGTACCGGGATATGGGACCATCGAGGCTCGGGCTGGGGCTACGATGACAGCAAGCCCTCCTGTCCGCAAATGAGGGCTCATTCCTGTCGACCTGAACCACGTCCGCGGATCGTCCCCCAGGACGGTATGGTTTCACCCCGGCTTTGGACCTGGTCCCTATCCAACTAAATATAACCGAGACATGGATTTGACTCGGTGAGTCTGTGCTCAGGAGCGGTTAGGTTACTCCCGCCCCTTTTGACGAATGCTCGTTCGACGTCAGAGTGACCCTGGCGCTCCCGGTATACGAGCTGTCACAGCCTCACCGTTCCCCTGTTGCTCTCAGCGGGCGCAACCACACCGAGGGTCGCTGCCGGGTCACTTCCTCCGCGGACATTGGCCAATGAGTATTCTTTGCGAAGCAACACGGCGTTTTGGCGGTATTGAAGATTGTGCGACAAGGGGTTGACCGAGGGAAGGGCACCATCCGACGCCGTGGCTTGGTGCCGACGAATGCGCGGTTGTGCGAGACAGATTTCTCGAACATGGCGGGAGTAGCACGACGTCTTTGTTCTTCCAATCGCTCACATCCGGGCCGTCGCTTGCCGTTGAACCTGAAAGATGACCTGGTGAGGACAATGGAAGCCACGGAGGAGACCGAGATAGCTGTGGGTACCTCCTTGTCAGACCCACGCGCGATCCTGTAAAACAGCCTCGTCCTCAGCTAACGACGAACCCGGCACCCTGCCCGGCCCTTCCACAAGTACGAGCTATCTGTTCACTACCGAGAGAAAGGTGGCCCCTGCGAGCTGTGGTTCGCTGTGGCGTCTTGGTTTCAGACTACTCAGAGGTGTTCACGTGTGAAATGGTCAGCCAATACGCCAGCTCCGGGGTATTCCGGCTTTTCGGTACCACTAGCCCTGAGGGGCCCCTATCGTGCTCCGTTCCTGGCTCAGGACCGCATTCCGCTAGATCTGGAGATGCGGGGCGCTAACAGAGCTGACAGCTACAACAGTAAGCTGGAGGTCGCGGCTCCAGGTGATGTTTCAATGCGATGAGATCGCTCGCCCAGGTTCTCTTTGAAGGAGCCTTGCCTGCCCCTTTCTGGGGTCCGAGCAAGCCAGAATGGAGGTAGCGAACTTCAATCCGGCGGCCTGGAAAGGACATTTTTGTTGAATCGGTGGGATCCAGCCTTACCACGATAATCCCGGCACACGTTCGGCATACGGGGGTCCAATTTCAATTTCGAAAGAATGTTCCAGGGCTTCCATAGCGACCCACAATCGTCCGAACTCGGCAATCCAAATCTAACGGGGTGGGGACAATGGCAGGGTTTTTCTTTTGCAAGTTTGGGCAGCTTCTGAACCCTGCGTGTAGCTCCACGATGACTCACCCGGAGATGTTTGCGGTCTTATGCACGCCGAGGGCGGTTGGGGGTGTTGAGCTGGCATTCTCCAGACCAACCGTGTCGATGGGAATGGAGGGGTAAGCTTGAACTTGTATGACTGTTTGCCGTAGTTGCAGCCTAATGCGACCTCATGCATCGAAAGCCAGTCTGGACAGCCACCTCCCGAGGGGTGTGAGACGATAAAGTCTTGACCTGGCGATAGAATGACGAGCACTGGCCGGAGAGCTGCGCCCACCCCAGCGCTGATCCTTATCCGTCCACAGTTTCGGGTTCGAAGATTTTCAGGGCCGTCATTAATACGGAGCAAACACCCGAAAATCATCCCCAGCTTGACAAACGATGTTCAGGGTCCACAGAAACTGGAGAAACCAGCGAGTTCCACCTCCCCACAACCGAGTATGTCAAATGGAAGCAATTTGATAGGGGCGTCACTTCCAGACACTCGGTTCGTATGGACGTTAGTGGGGCCTTGTTGGACGTCATGGTGCGGCAGCCCTAGGGCCGGTGAGGCCGTATCGGATATTTCCTTTTTCACGGTCGTTCGACGAGGGACCCCGGGCCGTATTAGTCCGGTGAGATTTTAGCAGCCGTTCCCTCGGTACGACTCGAGGCTTTGTTGAACAGCCCGTCGTCTGACGAGCGGGACGTGATGACGGACCGCGGGTCCGAATCTTCCGACTTTACTAACACCAACACCCAGCAGCACTACCCTGCTCCGGAGGCAGCAACGCCTTGTTCGCGGGTGGTGTCGAGCCGGCTGGCTAACCGTCTTCCCGGCCACCGAACCTCGGTCTGAGGCTGCGTGGAAACCTTCCAAAACACGGTGGCCTCTGCGTATCTGTGCCTTGACGGGTCCCAACGGCGTGGTTTCCCAAAGGACTGGGTCGGCCAACCATTGGTAGCACAGGAGCGGTCGGACACAGGCATGTGCGCGAAGTCGTCATTGACCGCCCTTTTCTCCGGCACGTTTGCCAAGCACAAGCACAGAACGAAAAAAAAAATTCTCCGTCCAACGGTTTCGTTTCGCCAGACGCCAATACCGAGTTTAGTGCAACGGTGACCGCATAGTCCGTCACATTTCGCCCACGCGGCTACGAGTAGATTTTTCGCGAACATGCCGACATGGCAAGAAGGCTTTTGCTTCTCGGCTTCTTGTGCCGCTAAGTTTAATGGGCTGTGGGTCCTGAGACAAATTACTTCGGGCACGCCCCCCTCCCCTGGCTGGAATGACGATGGTCTGGCAGGGTAAGCTGAAATGCTCCCCAGAGCTAATATTACGATGGTGTTAATCAGTCCGTTTCGGGAAGTCGCAAGGGGCGGTCACCTGATGGATGGGGGCATCGCACTGGTTTCCCACATCTGTGCTTCTTGGCTGCGGGGGCTTTGAGTTGGGGGTTTTGCTTGGAAATGTCGGTCTGGGTTGCTGCGACGGGCCGAGGGTTGTGGGATGTGTTTTCAGAGTATGTTCCACTCGGAAACCCAAGGCGCTGAAGGCCACGGCGACGGACAATCTCGGGCAGCTCGGTTTTGCGCCTTCCAGCCAAAGATAGCCGTGGCCTCATGGCGCCCGCGGCCCCCTTGTGAATAGCAGGCCATCCCACCCCGCGGCCTCGGCTAGATGGGATGGACCCATCCAGACCCGTATTTTCCCCACGCCGGGCACGCGACGGGGCTTGGGCTACCAGTCGGGACAGAAGCATGAAAGCAGAACGGAGCCGATGTTCCCGTCTTCGTTGCCAACGTCCGATGGGATCGGGGGACCAACGGGACGGGCGGGAAAGGCCTGTTACGGACAACCGGAAGAAGCCGTAGTCGAAATTGCCGTGCGTGCCGCTTAGTGCGGGGGGGGGGGGGGGGGTACTGGTCACCCGAGCGGGTGAATTTTGACAAAATTGTTCTAGAAGAATGTAACGGCGCAGGACACAGGGCCGCGCGCACGCCCCTTCTCCCGGTGCGACAGGGTCTGCAACATGTCTTGCTGCGGACGCATCCACACTGCACGTAACGGAAGTCCATGTAGGCATTTACGGGGCGTCGACAAATCATGGGCATTTGCGGGGGCTCTGTGCCCGAGGTGATGTGGATGCCCGGGACGATAGCATGCGGTATGCACCATCTCGTCAGCCGAGCCTTGGCCGGGAAAAAAAAAGGCTTGGAGGACGTTGGTTTCCGCAGTGGGGTTTTTGGAGCAAACATTTCCCTTTTGCTTTTGTGTGGCTACAAGGAAGGGGGGGGGGGGGGGGGTGAATGGTAGGATGGGGGACAGAAGCCGAGAATCGCGCACAGCGTTGCGATGGGAATTAGCACGGGTTGGGCGGGCTGGGTGGGCGGGCTGGGCAGGCTCGGGGTGCCAAGAGCTTGGCCCACTCTGGCTTATTTCCTGTACCTTGGAAGCACTTGGGGACTCCGGATGTGGCGGGCAGGGCGGAGGAGAGGGGCAGACCTGAAACGGCGCTCTTAAGCACAGCCCGGACCGCAAGCTGCGCACCACGACAGTACGAGGGAAAAAGAGGAATGCGGTTTCGCACCTCGTGACCTTGGGGTGTAGAGAGGAAAAAGAGGACTCTCACCGACAGGGTCTCACTGGTGGCCTGGTTCCCAACGCGGCGCAATCTCAAACGCGCGCGGGGCTCACAAGACCACTTTCTGCGACGGCTGGGCCGGCGTGGAGGGGTCGCATTGGGTGTCGCATATGAGTGATGGGCGGTTCTGATGAGGTCACCGCGCGGCGGGGGGGAGGGTGTTGCGCACCTGCCCGCCACGTTGTTCTTCCCACGTGGTCTAGTGAGGGGTGCGCGGCGTGTTCCGTGTGCCGTGCGCGCCGGATGTTGCGGTACCTGTGCGGAGGAGAGGAGCGTCTCTTGCGTGATCGGGGGCGAGTCGGAGATAACTTCGGCCGCTAAACTGGCGTTATCAGTCATTCCTAGCGCCGGGGGCGCGCACGGGCTCGCAGCAAGGGCCGCTCTGAACTGGGCGGCCTGCGAGACGTTGCTGCGTCGTGGGTATGTGAGCGACGGCACGGGTCTGGTGCTCACAGGGGTGAAGTCCACTCGGCGGCGCGAGAAGATATACCCTCGCCTGCGCAGTGTCCTGTTCGTGAGTTTTCACGTATTTGATGGCAGGCCCTGGATCACCCGTCGCAAGCTCCCAGGTCTCGGTCAGGTCCTCGCCCTCCAGCTTACGGACCCCGCATAATTTCAATCGCAGATCGGAGGAGAACAGGAAGCCAGGACATCGGGTACGAGGCTCCGTTTGAGCAATTTCCAGGGCCGTCGCCTCACGCAGCAGCCTGTGTGCCGGACACAACTACGATGTCGACCCACGGAACTTCCAGCAAAGCAAAATGGACCAGTTCGTCGTCGAGCTTGGGACCACGGTTCTAGGATGGGCGACGCGCCGCCAGAGAGCGATGGCGGTGCATTGCACCGAGACGGTGCCGGATAGCCACGACACCCTGCTCCGAGCATCTAGTAAGAAGACGAAGGCCTTCAAGTGGGCGCGTTCGCTGCGGGGACGGCGTCGGTGAAGCCGCTCCTAGAGACCGTACAGGCGGCCCCCTGATGATGCGGACCTCGCCCAGCCACCCCCTGCGCCTGCCCGAGTTGCCGGCGGCGCACGCCTCTGGTATTCGCGTTCGTCTGCACTGCCAGCCTGCTCGTCGCGAACACAGCTGGCAGCAGATCCCTCTCTCTATAAAGTAGTCATCAAACCGGTCTGCCAGCACGGTCACTCTTCGAAGCGCGCGGTGCGGCGGTAGCGGGCTTACCCCGTCTCACCCGTTCGGCATGCTCTCGTCGATTTTCGCGCTGGCATCGGGGGGCATTAGCACACACTCGCAGGATGTGGTTCTACCGGCGCTCCCTCGTCCCTCTCGCAAACATATGTTTCGGCCCAGGCCAGCTCCTCCGCCACAGGTGTCAGTTGCCCCCCGCCCTTGCTGGCCGATCAACCCTCAAGGCCCCATGTCGCGTCTCATCTTCATTGCCTGGATGCCTCTTCCCAACATTCGTAGCCTCACGCCACGTTCATCCCGGACCTAATTCACCACCGTTGCTCAGGCAGTGATAGACGGGACGAATCCATAGCGCTTCTCACGTCCCCGAACCAGTAGTGCTCGCTTGGAGGCCGGAAGCGGGGTCGATGTCCAGTTCGGGATGGAGCAGACTCAGGACGGCGACCTGGACGTGGTCTTCTGGCGCTAGCAGCCTCTCGCGGGATCCCTACCAGACCTCATTCGCCGCTGTTTCCTGAGCTGTGTTGGAATGGAGGCTGCCTCTCGCGCTCGCGCATTAGCGGTGTTCGTGTAGAGATCGGAAGCTGGGATGTGTTGTCGTACATCATATGTCCAGACAGTGACGGGTCCAGATAGCAACAGAGAAGACGAGGGGATATGGCGTCCCTGAGTGACGAACGAAGTAGTGCATATCAATAGATACCCGCCATCCCTCTTGCTTGTATACTCTCCTCTTCCCTCTCCGTCCCGGGCCCCGCGCCTGGCATGACGCGCTCTCCCTCCAGATGTCCCAAGCTGTGTAAGCCCCAGCGTCACCATCACTGTCGAATATCTCGATAGCTAACACCAAGCAGGAGTGGTCTCGTCTCGCGACATTGTGCCCTGCACTACAAACGCGCGGCGCCAAGCACTCATTCACAGGCCACGTCTTCCTCCGCTCCTACCCCTTCTTGACGTCGGGGCCTGACTCGGCATGCCGAACGCTGCGTCCATGGGGTCGCGGGGCTCTTGCCCTGGGGTTCCTCGTCCCCGGCGTGGCGCCGGGACCAGCATGCTTGCTCGGGAAGCGCGAGGACGGGCCTCGAGCAGGAGCTTCCTCGATACAGGCGATCAAGCTCCGAAGAGTATCTGAGCCGAGAGGCCACTGTCTGGCACTTCCTGCCTCTTATGGCGAGAGCCCAGCGGGCTAGTCCCATCGCTTCAGGATTCACTCTCGCCTGGGGGGAAAAAAAAGCGACCGTATCGGCCGGGCGGTGCGCTTCTACGCAGGCAATACAAACTGGAACATTCTCCTTATCTTCAGCAGCGCGATCTCGCCGAGGTGGGGATAGGGGCGGGGAATGGGATTCTCCCTAGGCTGGCCACTTGGCGCCGGAGAGCAGGATGCGTGGGCCAAAGGTTCGCCAGATACGCACACGGGCGTATGTGGTCTCGAATGCGAGCCGTCACCGCTGGCAGTTGTATGTAGCACGGCATTGTGCATGTCTTGCCGGCCCACTGGAGTCTGCAGCTCTGTCCCGCGTGGGCTTGACCGCCCAATGGCGAGGTGCCTAGCGCTCTGGGGACGCTGAGATTTACAGTGCTTCTATCCGTACGGAGTAGAGTGTCTTTGTTAAGCTTGGACCCACTTTTTTCGGCTGTTGCCGCTCACGGAACCCGCGACTGAATATCGGTGCCTGGCACTAACAGAAGGCCAGTCTTTTCCACCTGCGCTTCGTGTGACGGGCTTCGACCTCATCCCGTCTTGCGACTCCCCGAAACGGATGAACATGGCTACCGCAGCATATAGACCAGACGGCATAAACGTATACGCTCGGTGGCGACCCCTCGCCGAATCCGAGGCGGCGGCGGGCGAGATCCCCCGCAGCACAAAGCCGGGCTCCCGATCACTCCTGTCAGTCTCCGTGGACGGCCAGGCAGGAGGGCCCTCGGGCCGTCCCTGGACGAGCCCCCCGGCCTTCACCGCCGTCCTCGGGCCGGAGGACGACAATGCGAAGCTGTACGACGCGGTCGTGGCGCCCGCAGTCCCTGGTGTTCTGCGCGGCGGGACGAGCAGCTTCTTTGCGTACGGGCACTCTGGGAGCGGGAAGACGCACACGATCATTGGGTACGACCATGAGGATGGAGCCCAGCTTGGCGTGTGTCTCATGGCGGCGAGCCGGCTCTTTGAAGAGGTGGGGAGGTTGAACGAGGAAGGGGGAGGGGAGCTGGGGGTCGGGCTTAGTCTGTTTGAGCTGAGGAAGAGGTCTGCGTTTGATCTCCTCAATGGCAGGACGGAGTGCCATATCAGGGAGGGGCCCGATGGGAGGACGCATATCCGGGGAGAGACGGAAAAGCTGGAGGGCGGCAAGGTAAGGGTCTGCCCCATCGTCAAGAGGCCCTTCTGGACCTTTGACGCCCTGAGGCGCGAGCTCATGGCGGCGCTGGGCCGCCGGGCCGTCGGGTCGTCGAGCGTGCATGACCTCAGCTCAAGGACGCACGCGGTGCTCGAGCTCGAGATTGTCAACAGGGAGCTCGTGGAGGCGCGGCAGGCGGTAGTTGAGCGGCAGTCGGAGCTCGTCCCCGTCGGGAAGAGGGCCACGGACGTGAGCATCGAGGAGCAGATGAAGGGTGTTGTTCAGGGCCCGGACGGCGGATGGGTACCGAATCCGGAGTATACAGTGGACCAGGCGCGCATCGACGCGGCGGAGGCGGAGAAGGCCGAGTTCGAGGCTCGGGTCACGGCCGCCGAGCGTCACGTCGAGGATATCCTCCGTTCGGCCGCCTCGCCGTGCCTGGGGGCAAGGATGGTCTTCGTGGACCTCGCCGGCGCGGAATACCACCAGCAGAAGGGCGTCCCCGCGACCCAAATCCCCAAGCAGACGCCGCAGGAGAAGGTCGAGGGAAGGCAGATCAACGCGGATCTCCTGGCGCTCAAGGAGGTCATCCGGGCGTGGTCGACGAGGCAGCCGCGGATCCCGTTCCGGTCGTCGGCGCTGACCATGGTGCTGAGGGAGCATTTTGTGGGGGAGAAGGGGAAGAGCTCGGGGATGATTGTCACCGTTTCGCCGGCCGTGGGCCAGGTTTCTGCTACGCTTAATTCGCTGAAGTATGGGAGCCTTGTTGGGGCTGCTGAGGCGTAGGCTGGCACACGTCTTTGATGAGAACACCGCGGGGGGGGGGGGGGGGGGGGGGGGTTAAGGCGGCAAGTGGGTAATAAAAACAGCGGCGGG
>JAMFQS010000045.1:0-76282 GCA_025503055.1 Sordariomycetes sp. B11D1 | reverse complement strand
GGGGGGCATTAGTGCATTCAGTGAGTAGATATACTCTCGGCGGGACACGGTTAACCGAGAAGTGGGAGGCAATCGGGGGCAGCACTGTCCTGGTCCGTCTCCTGGGAATGGACCGCACATGGGAAGGTAATCTCGTCGGGATGCAGAGTTGTCGTGGTGACACTGGCTCGGGATCGTCACGCCAGCACCGACTTTCGGACTGATTTACTTGTGGACAATGGAGTGCGCGTGGAGGAGTTCCAATGCAATGCCTCCACGACAGGGACCCATGATAAGGCGCCATAAGTACCGCCTCGTCGTTTCCGTATCCCTGCATGTCTGCATTTCCGAATCGAGCCTGGGTAGCATCAGAGGATCATGACGCTTCAGCCCTAAGGCAGCATCGGCGCTATTAGAGGTGTTGCCTGGCCCCCCCCCCTTCGATTGGGGTCATGTGCGCCCCGGCGAGACGGATGCGGTCCTCGCTTGCGTCGGGTAAGCAAGCCCTTCGGGGGTGTGAGTCCCAAGAATGAAGGAGTACGGGGTGTGGGAGGCGCAACGTCACCGAGGCGAGAGTACTCCTCGAATGACGAGGCGGGCCACGTTGTCGGGGTCGGGCCCACCACCCCCGCTTCGGCGGTGCCTTGTTTCCGATTCATCAATCGTGGCTGGCTGCCCCTCTTTCCGCCTCTCAAGGCCAAGCCTGCCTGCTTTTGCTGGTGGTGGTGGTGTGCGGTTTGTTATCTCGGGTTTGAGAAGGCTCGATGCAGGTATGATGCGATAACGCGATGATGCGATGATGCGATGATGACATCTCGTCTGTTGGGCACTGCTGAGATTGGAACTTTCGTTCGCTTCCCCGCGTCGTGGCCCCCGCTTCGTCTTCCGAGGGTTGGGGGTTGCGTGAGGGAGTGTTTTTTTCTTTTTTTTTTTCTTTTTTTTTCTTTTTTTTTTATAATCGACGTTTGGTGCTTTCGATTTGGATGTGAGAGGAGTGGAATGGGCCTCACCGCTTCTGTGACTAGCACGGCACGTCTTCTCGAAGGTGATGGGCCCCTCGGACATGGCAGGAGGTCTGGTGGCCGGATGGTCTGTCAGTGGTGCGCCCTGCCCTGCCTTCGTGTTTCGAGTGCGCCCGGATCGGGACAGATACCCTCCACTACGAAGCCAGGATTGGCACTGCCTTCCGAGCCGGGGCCAAGGCAGGTATCTCGCGTGGAGGGGTACTTGTATCCCGAGTACCCTTTTTCGTCGTGGTATTGCGTTTCCCGGGATTCGCGGTTGGTGCCCGGTTATCTGGATGTTTGTTGGATCGGCGTAGCAGGAACAGGATGATCTTGACGGATCCGCATCACTCCCACAGGGTCTCGATCTCGCTCGTCTTGACACTTCTGAGGCGGGAATCTCGGCTTCCGAATGTGGGGCTTGTCGGGAGGCCGTGCGTTGCAGCTCGGTCTGCCACCCTCTTGTCATTCCGTCTAGCAGGCTGTTCTATGAAAAGCCTTGTTTCACGGAATACAATAAACGGGATAAAAGTCACTGGGTAGCTTCAAACTGCGAGTTTGGATCCACACCTGGCTTTGTTATCGCTTGGAAGCTACCTCGGTGCTTGGAGTGTAAGCCAGCTGCAGCTGGGAACAGACGGGAAACGTGCAGCACTGGTACATTGTAGAAGCGGCAATTGGAAGCGTAGCATGGCGCTTCTACTTGCCCGGCATGACCAATCCGCCAACCGGAACCACCCCATCAAGTTGACAACAACTACTCTCGTCGTGAGAGTGAGAAGACGGAACTCATTCCGCCAACTTTGTGTTATCGACGATCCCAGTTATAGGGAAAAGAGACTACTGACTGAAGTCCGTTCGTGTCCCGGACGCCGATCTTCCCCTTGGCTTACATGGACGCCGAGGCCGGACCGGGCGGGTCTCCGGAGACTGCGAAACCGGCCAAGAGGAATCGCTCGAGGACCGGATGGTGAGCTCCCGCCCCGTACTTCAGTGTAGAAAGTGCAGCTAATAACAGGAATGATAGCTTGCCGTGCCGCAGGCGGAAGCGGAAGTGTGGGTCGCGCCAGCTTGCTGCCCGTGTGTCCGCTCATGGCTAACGGGTTGCAGGCGACGGGAGGCGCCCCACATGCCGAAGATGTGAGGACAAACGCGATGCGTGCGCTTGGGGATTGAAGATTTCGTTTCATCCTTCGCGGATGCTGGAGCTTTCCAAGACGGATACCTCAGCGTTGGCGGCGCGGGAGAGGCAGAGGCGTGGGGCGAGGCGGACGCACAGCACTACGGCTGCGGACCCATTTGTCGTATGTTGGGTTTTCTTCCTGGCATAGTAGATGGCAGTTGGGTATAGGCTGACTGTTCGGTGCGACCGACTAGTTTGTTGACGATACAGAAGAGATCCGTCGCGAGGTCGAGGAGCAGACTGCCGATGCGACGTCACCTGAAGGGTTCGATCACGAAAGCGAGGGGGCAGATGGAGCTGGTGGACCGGGCGGGGCCGCCGAGACGAGTACGGCACATGGGCCGGTCGAGGCGGATGAAGCAGCTGAGATGGTGTTCTCTGGCCAGTCTGCACGCCGGCACGATGATGAGAGCAGCCCTCATAACCGACATGGCTTCGATATGCACGATGACAGCTTCGTACCCCCGACTTCCGTTGGTTCCGCCGGGACCCCGATGGGCGGTAGACACCAACATCATGACCTCCCGCTCCTACCCGGGCTATCACCCCTGGACATGTCGATGATGCTATCAACGGAAGAGCTCCTATCCGCCGGCCTTATCGCCCCGTTCTCACTCGGCCAAGCCATATCCCGCGGCGCCTCTCCAATCCCCGAGCCCCCGCTCCCAGTATCTCATAAAACACAGGTCTACCTCATGACAGCCTTCATCCGCGAGACAGCTAAGTGGTGCGAGACGACGGATACAGCCATGCTCTTTTCCACCACGAGTATCTGCGAGCTGATGGAGTCAAAGCCCTTTGTTGCGGCGGCAATGGCGCTTGCGTCGAGGCAGCTTGATACGGTGCAGAACAAGCCGCGGCATATGACGCCGGAGCTTTACCAGCATACGATATCTTTGCTTTTGGGGCAGAATCCAGCGCATGCGGATTCGGCTATCTTGGCGACGTGTACGCTGCTTTGTGTGTATGAGATGATGGCGTCGAGTGTTGCTGATTGCAGGCGGCATCTAAGGGAGTCTCCATCCCCGTCTCTCAGGTTCTCAGTGTTGTCCTATACTAAGCCGAGGTTTTGTGGAAGGGGTGTGCGGGCTTGTTGAGGATGTGGAAGTGGAACGGCAGCAGCAAAGGTATAGTGAAAGCCTGCTTCTGGGCCTTTGCAAGAGTCGGTATGCCCCCTCCACCTCCCTCCTCACTTCTTTCCCTGTCGCCAAGCTTAACAGGAGGAAGACGTCTGGGCAGCCTTCAATCTCGACCAGACAACCCACATACCCACCGACTTTTGGGGCAACGACGAGTCGGCCGAGTCCGTCGCGGCCAAAGGAGACCTGGACGACTACTGCAACCTCACCCTCCTGTCCTTTGCCCGCGTGCTTAACCGCCTCAACGGAGGCCACACGGCGTCGAGATCCCGACGGCATTCGTTTGGCGAGAGTGCGCGGCGGCTGTGGCGTGGTCTTCAGCTTTGGAGACACCTTCGGTCGCCGAGGGCAAAGGAGTTGTTAAGGGAGGAGGGCGCGAGGGTATTGCCGCTTCCGACGTTGGTGTATACACATTCATCGGCTAGTAAGTGTGAAGAAAAAGAAGGAAAACGAGTTGCCGAGTTGAGTAGTTGCTTACTCGGTTGCAGTTTGCGGGAATACATTTTATCATGTTGCGTGCATCTTGCTTCTACAGACTGGGGAGATTGAGGACGATCCAGAGCTGGATGACATAGCGATGGTAGGCGCCCCTCGCTTCTTGGCTCTTTTACTGGTTTCTTTCTGAAAATGAATCAATAGATGGACCCGGTTTGGCATGCGAGAGAGCTTGGAGGGATCTCTACAAGTTACGACTCACAGTCAGTCAACTCAACCCCATACCCATCCACCATCCACAGTGATGCTTTCTGACAGGTATTGGCTCAACAGCGCGAACTGGGTCAATCACCCACAGCCACTATACATCGCTGGGCGTACCTTTGCCTCGCAAAGAAGGACCGAGCCCTCGGCAAGGTCCGACAACGATGGCTCGGGGCATAGCAGTGGGTGGTCTCCGGGATTAGATTCCACGGGTGGAGAAGGGGGGGATGGGGGAAGCACGAGGCTCGAGGAGTTTGTGGAGGAGAAGGTCGCGTTGCTCAAGCACCTTTCTCTTATTCAACAGAGGACAGGGTGGAAAACGTGGGATAGGGCAAAGGACCTGCGGGTACTATGGGGATTAGAGTTCTGATCTGGAATAAGTGATTCGTACTTCGCGCTGCTTGGTTGGGAGTATCAGACCTCTACAACGTAGCTCCTTGGGTCCATTGGGAGTTGGTTCTTCTTTCCACTATGCGAACGCAATTGTCTGTTGAACTCTGAGTTAGCATTGGTTTAGCTTTGGCAACTAGGCAAATGAACAATCTCGAGAAATGCTGGGCTGGTCACACTGCTTTCATGGTTTCGTCTTGAACTTTCGCAAGTATCAAAGTTATATAAAGCCTAAACCGCCCGTCTTCTACAAATGATACGTTACGTGTCCGTCATGCTGCAAAGCGTAATATCATCTGGCTCAACATCTAGCATACATCTACTCTTTTTTAACCCTAGATAAAATACTTGTTCGTCAAGTGAAGCATGTTTGCCTTCAGCGGAAGGAAAGTCTCGGTCACCTTACCGGCATCTAGCATGCACGCCGCCACAAGTGCCCCAACTCCCAACCCAGCAAGGACGCTCATCGCGCCGAAGTAACCCTTTCCGCGTTTTCCTCCCTTGATCTCAAAATCATACCACACGGGGAAGATTGTCCGGAGCCAGTACTTCCACATCGGGTCCGGGTATATAAAGGTATTCTTCTTCGTCTCGAGTTCCATCCACCAGCTCTGGCACTCGCTGTTGAATACGAGGTTCCTAAGCTTCCTGTGAGCCCACGAGAGGCCCCGCCCCTGCGCCTCGGGCTTGACGTCGATGGCCGTGGCGGGAGATGATCCCGTAAGGATAGGACGTAGGAGGCGGCAGGAATAGTTGATCTAGCACTCGGAATGGAAGATGACCGAGTGCTGGCCTGTCGCGGCGTTGGGCCCGTACAGGATGAAGAAGTTGGGGAAGCCGGATACGACGGTGCCCTTGTAGGCCTCGGCGCCTCCCGCGGAGTCCCACGCCTCGTGGAGGTCGCGGCCCCCTAGGCCCTTGACCTCCATGGGGTGCAGCCACTCCTGCGTGAGGAATCCGGTAGCGTAGACTAGGGCGTCAGCCGCGTAAGATTTCCCGCTCGCTGTCTCGACGCTGCGGGGGCTAATCTTGACAACGGATTCCTTGGCCAGGTGCATCCGCGGCGAGTGCAGAGCCTTGACGTACGTCGCCGTGTTGACTCGCCGCTTGCAGCCTGGCTCGTAGTTGGGCCGCAGCACGTCCTGGTACTCGCGCGGCGCCTCCTCCTGGATAAACCTCTCCGTGTTGTCGCGGATCTGCTGGCGCATCCGGGCACCGGTGGGATCCATGCGGAAGGACTCGAAGGCGCTCTCGAGCTCCCAGGCGATGAGGATGCGGTAGATGCGGGTGGCGAAGGGAACGTACTTTAGCATGAGCTTGAAGGGCTCAGAGTACGTTGGGTTGCCCTGGAAAGTGTCAGATAATAGCCGTTTATGATGTCGTTTTATCAGATAGGACTCACCCTTTGCGTCCACCAGTGGGCGCTCCGCACCAGCTGAGTGACCTTGCCGCTGGGTCCAACCTCCTTGATCAGCTCTGGGACGAACTGCGTCGCGGACGCGCCGTTCCCCAGGACGACGACGTTCTTGTTCTTGAAGTTGACCGAGGAGTCCCAGGCCGCGCTGTGGAATGCCTTCCCCTTGAAGCTCTCCGCGCCCTCGATCTGCGGGATGAATGGCCGATCAAGCGTCCCCACGGCGCTAACAACAGCAGACGCGCGGTCCACAAACGTCTTTCCCGTCTCCACGTCCCGGAACGTACACACCCACAGCGCCTTCTCGTCGTCCCACCACATCCCGACACACTCGCTCCCAAGCCGGCAGTGCGGGAGAATGTCGTACCTCTCTGCCACAGAGTAGAAGTAGGCGTGCAGCTCGTCGCGGCCCGGGTACATGGAGGTCCAGTCGTGTTTAGGAGCGAAGCTGTACGAGTAGAAGTGAGAAGGGATGTCGCAGGCACAGGCAGGGTAGCGGTTGTGCCACCAGGTGCCACCGATGTTGTCAGAGCGCTCGTAGAGGGTGAAGATTTGGTGGTTTAGGGTGCGCTTCAGTTGGATGGCCATGCCGACGCCGGAGACGCCGCCGCCAATAATGATGACTTTCTTTGGGGGTGCCATGGTTGACGGCGAGCGGTTGGAAGATTACTCGAGAAACGATTGGGTCAGTACTGCTGAAGAGGGACGTCTTCCTGTCTATCATGGAGGGAGAATGGGTTCTACGGTATATATATTTCCCGAAGCCATCGAGGCTCGACGTCGCGCGGCGGCGCGTGCAGCGTAGGGCCTACACTTTCCGTTTTGATTCACTCTGCTTCTGAGCGCCATAGTGCCCAGTGTAGGAGTCGTGAGGTTACTAGGACTTACATGCGTGACCATGTTCGCTGGAACTGGCTATGATTGCCGTTCACGTTAGCACTAGGAGTGGGGCAGGGGAGGTTGGCGCATACAGTTGCCCGATCCTACTATGACGAGCAACGCCCTTGCCGCCAATAATCCTTCTTGGAGCAATTCATATGCAATTCTCGAATGCATCGCGTTTCTTCCTTAGCAAGAGATACGGCATTCCGGCGGAATACCCAGTGCTCGGGTTTAACTCACTATCCGCTGCAACTCTCGCCACTAATAACGGAGTCGAGACAGCGAGACATGGGGTCGCGTTGGTTTGTGGGTTGTGAACTACTTGTGTAGGGGCATCAAGATGGGCACGACATATCACGCGCGATTGGCAACAGTCATGCCTGCTTACATCACCATAAACCTTAGCCTACTTATGTACAAAGCTATACTCAAGCTGCATTACTGGGATCAACTGGCGGTTCACAGCACAGGTATCTTGCGTTTGGTGTTTGACACAAGAGCGAAACTATCTCTAGGTTATCTTCTTCTATGGTCACGTTTTACATCTGCGGCAGCATTGCACGGGCACTAGGCTGGATTGCCTTAACCCCCAGACTCGACACCCACCCTTAACGCGCCATCCTCGTGATCGACTTGGCCACTACCGACGAACCGAAGAACTGGCGCAGGTCCTGGATAAACAGATCCGGGCACTCGAGAGACGAGAAGTGGCCGCCGACGTCGTGCTCCTTCCAGAACTGAATGTTGGCCGCCTGCTGGGCCCAATCTTTCGGACACTGCCACGATATTAGTCAAATGCCCTCGGGTGAACTCTGGCGGTGAGGAAGGTGCTTACATGAAGTTGCTCCTTCGGGTAGCTGCTCACACCGGTGGGACAGCTAACATACGTCTCAAACGTCTTCTCCGCCTCGCGCCGCTCTCCAAAGGCCTCACGGTAGAACCGCAGCCCCGGAGTAGCTCCCTGGATCCAGTACATCATGACGAGCGTGATGACCATGTCGGCAGTGAAGGCCTCCGCCACGTGGCCCCAGTCGTGGAACTTCTCCACGAACCACGCGAGGAGCCCCACGGGCGAGTCCCCCAGCCCGAAACCGAGCGTCTGAGCCCGGGTCCTCTGCTGCTCTAGGTACCCGCTCTGGTCCCGCTCAAAATTCTCCCGGACGCGGAGGGCCTCGCGCTCGTAGGGGGAGTACGAGGTACGAGACAGGCACCAGCGGAGGTAGGTTAGTGGCGCGCCTAGGAGCGTTGGTGGGCGGGCAGGGAACATGTTTAGGTGCTGAGCCGCGACGACGCCCGGGTGCTGGATCGCGATGGAGCGGGTGATGAAGGAACCGAAGTCCCCGCCCTGGGTTACGAAGGTCTTGTACCCCAGGACGTCCGACATGAGAATCTTGTAGGCCCGGGCGACGACCTCGGGGCCGACGCCGGAGCGGGTTGGGTCTGGGGAGATGCCGAAGCCGGGAATTGATGGCGCGATGACGTGGAAGGCTGTGTCCTTTGCGTTCCCGGGATTGCTGAGGGGCCCGGCGACTTTGATTGCCTCGACTACGGAGCCGGGCCAGCCGTGGGAGAAGAGGAGCGGGATTGCGTTGTCCCGAGGGGATTCCGCTTGGGTATAGTGCAGGACGAGAATCCCGTATCCGGGGACATCGAGCTTTACCATATAGTGGTTGAAGACTCGGTTTAGATAGTCCTGGGAGCGGATGTTGTTATCGTTGTCCTCTCGCAGCGGAACTTGGTGAGGAGGCTCACCTCCTGCTTCTCCCAGTCGTACTGGTCGCACCAGTATTCGGCGAGCTTCTTTATGACAACCACCTTTGCGCCCTGGCGCCAGTCATCCGGCCCATAGTTCGTCTGCTCCTGCGGATACCGGGCGAGGACTAGTTTCTGCTTCGTGGTTTCGAGGAGCTCCTTGTCTATTTGTATCGTAAACGGCACGGGCTTGTTGAGTTCGAGTTCTTCTGGGGAAGGAAGCTTGAAGCCGGGGGACATTATAGCGCTGGAAATGAAGAACGGCGGAAGAAATCGATAAGCGATGGTGGGAAAAAGGATCGTCTTGCTTCCTCACTGTCTCTTTTCCCTCAGAGAGACTGGGACAAAGCAATGGCTTCAAAAGGTGATATAAGAGAAACGACGGCGGATAAACTGTTGTGTTATCACGAGCTTTGCAAGTTTGAAGATAACCCTAGGTGCCCGGCACCGCGATATGCCAGGACGGTTCCGGGGGTTTACATCACCTCCGGGTGACGGAGCTGATGTGGAGACTTCGCCTGGGCGGGGCCCCATCGGCGCTTGCGTTTGCTTGTAGACGTTCGTCCGGGCGAACATAGAGACAGTAATACCCGATTAGGAAAGCCGGGCCGCCAGCTCCTTTGCATCGACATCAGACTCAGACCCACGAGGGATTGAACTTTAGCCCGCCGATCATCTCTCGGTATCGTTTTATTTTAGGAAGTTTTTGAGCTTTGTATCAAGTCCTTATACGCCTATACCTCCGAAAATGCGGCTTGGGTAGACCATGGCTCAGTTGTCCCGCGCGCTATAGCGGAGGTAGTCGGATGAGAGTTTGTTGGACCTGCTATTCCTAGGACCGGCAGGGCCTCTCTTCCATAGGCATGCTGTATTGTTGTGACATAATTGATAGTGATATAAGTTGCTGCAACGCAATATGTCGTGGAGGCACTACTGCGTAGGATGGATAGTCGGTAGGAATTAAAGCCTGATATTGGAGCTTGTACCCTAGAATAGCCAAAGCCTTCTGAGGGTGGTTGGCTGTAGTCAGCCATGATAGTTCAGAATCACCAACATGTCCACCTATGCTCTAACAGAAGCTAGCAATAAGTCCGAAGACATCGAGTTTTGGGGAAAATATGTAGTCAGCGCGGCCGCCTTCGATGCCGCGCGCTCACCTTGTGCATCCCAGAATTCCTGGATAGGGACCTGGCGGGCGCTGCTGGCTGCTATGATCCGGTAGGCAGGTGCCTGCTCATCCGTCTAGCGCTAGGCGGAGTGTGGACCAGTGCAGCTCGATTGGGGGAGCCGAGGAGATCGAATGAGACATGTGATGTATATATAACTCGTGCACCCGTGTAACCGTACAGCACCCCTTTGGCTTCTATTATGGCACGGAGACTAGTGCGACGGGCCCTGAATATATATCTCTATGTTTCTACTAGTTCAAGATAGGATGCTCGCCTACCCAATCCGCACCATGCTCGAGCTTGTGATGAGATGCGTCACATACTCATCCAGTTTCTCGCTCTAGGTTGTTCGTACCGGGACATTTGGATGTCGGATGAGCGTTCTAGTTTGTTAGGCTACACGAATCGTAGGATATCCCTAGTCACGGAAAAAGGGGGGTGGTCAAGGGTTATGATCGAAGTTAGGCACGCTATCATGGCTACAAAAGACGGCTATGCCGGCATCTACCTGGCCCCTAGAACCGCTCTCGTCATGGGCAATGATACTGCGCGGCAATTGACCTCGGTGTTTAGGGCGGCTTAGTTGACGGTACATGTTGCTTATTGCATCGACGAGCAACTGCACTATCTGCAGCAGCACATTCGGCAGTTCCAAAACTGGGCGATCCGGCCGTCTCCGCCGTCGACAAAATACGCCAAGACAATAGATACTCTCCTCTAGCTTCTCCCGAGTGACGGAAGTCTTGGGCTGCATCAGGGAACCAAGCGACGTGCGACTGACGCCTTGGCGGGGGAAAACACCCTTGATACAGGGACGGTTTGATCTGCTCGGTACACATTTCCGGGCTGTCGAAGAGATCGCCGAGGATCCAGAGCTGATTTGCCTTACCGGCACTCCCGTTGCCGCGTCCCCAATCCCCAGGAGGCCCTAGGATCTTGGATGACAACATCCACCTCCATGGATCGTCGAGAGCGGCCTTTGAAGGTGGGGAACGTCTAATGTCTAGTGCGCACACCCCATCGAGCAGGCCCTTTTCCCGCCACCCCCTGGTTGATCAAACTCTAGCCCGCTTCGTCCGTCCCAACTTGGTAATCTCGTAGGGAGGGGTGTGTGTGCAGCGTCCGTTTGGGGGGGTTTATTTGTTGGATGGTGAGGAAGTTGGCACAGGGTACCTGTGGGTTGCTGAAGACTGATCTAGTGTTTCGAGGGGCGATGATGGGGGAGGTTCCAGGGAAGAAGAGGTAGTCGATGCTGGTCTGAAGCGGGACGGGGTGCGTGGGATGGGTGGGCGCTGTCTGCGCGAGCTTGCCGTTGGTCGGATCGTATTCCGTTGGAAAGCGATAGACACCTGGCATGCCGGGCCTCCTTCATCGGGGTCTTCGGGTTTCATGAGATCCTGTCGATGGCGACCAGCCGACCGCGAGGGCAAGCAGTGGATGTCAGCACAGGACCGAGTCCCGCAGCTGAGCCCCGTCTCACCTCCCCAACTCCGGCTCGTCCTCCATCCCCACGGGCACCTGCGTAGAGCTAATCCAGTTCTCCATTACCGCCTGCCCCGTCCCCTTCTCACCGGCCGGCGCGGCCCCGGCGGCCCTACCGCCGGGTGCCGCACCGCGCCGCTTGATGACGAGGCAGAGGACCCGCCCGTAGATGGCGAAACCCTCGTAGGAGATGTCCATCGCCATCTTCTTCTTGTCTGGCTCATCGTCCCCTGACGAGTCCTCGTCTCGCCTCGCGCGCTTCGAGGGCGGGGTCGATCCGGGGACGGGCTCTACGTCATCGTCGCTTCCGGCCTCGAGCTCAGAGTTAGATCTGTCGTCCGCGGGGCCGCTCCGTCGCCGCTTGCTTTGTCCTGCGTCGGTTGTGTCTGCCGGCGGTAGTTCTGGGATGTTGTCAAGCGATATCTCGTCTTCTTCCTCGCGTAGGATCTCGGGGGCGGCATTGTCGACGTCTATCGGCTCGGCGCGCGTCTCGCCGAGGAGCTTGCTTGAGTTGGACTGCATCTTCCTGGGGACCTTTTCGCGGAAGTGCTTATGCTTCATGAGGATAGAGTGGCGCGTCGGCGTCTCAGTGAGGAACATTGAGACCTCGAACTCGTCTGTACCCGTCAGCAGCCATATACATTCCCCTCGCTATCCATAGCCGTAGAAGTAGCCGAAGCGTCGCAAGGGCGAGGTAAAGCCCTACCTGTGACAACCACATCTTTGATCTCCTTCCTCTTGCTGTTCTTCTTCCGTGATCTCTCCTTCTCTTCCTCTAGCTTGGGAAGCACCAGCGGGCGGATGGACTCGATGACGCGCGGGAGGACGGGATCGCGCGGGTTGAGGAGCCAGCTCTGCGCGAGGCCGGGGTTGTCGAGGTAGATGCGGCACTCGAGGACGGAGAACTTTGAGATGCGGAGGTAGCGCCGGATCGGGGCCATTTTCGGTCTACACTAAGGCGTGAGTGTGGCGTGAGGAGCTTCGTGAGCTTGCGGTCGTGAAGTCGCCGAGTCGTGAATGCGATGATGACGCTTAGCGCATAGCCTTGCATGGGGCGCTATCGGGACCCCTGTGGCGCGCTAGCACTCGGGGTAGCAATCCGCTATTGGTGCAGCGCGTGGGCCCCGTCAGCAGCCTAGTCCGACACGTCCAAATTTTTGACCCCAACATCGACAGACTCCCAGTGCCGTCCAAGGATCGCTGCGAACGATGCGGCCGAGGCAACATGTCGAAATCATGGACGTCGACGCTCCGGCTGCCCAAGTCGGGATTCCCGTACGTCCCCTTCCTCGGTTTCCGCGCAATCGAGACCCTTCTGACTAGGTACCAGGCCTCGACCGCAGCCGAGCTTCCGCGATCAGTACCTCCGGCGATGCACCGACGAGTTCTACAAGTGGCAGGCTGCCAACCGGCCTGAGAGCAAGTCGTTTACGCTTCACGATGGCCCCCCGTACGCAAATGGCGACCTGCACGTCGGTCATGCGCTCAACAAGATCCTCAAAGATATGATACTGCGCGTCAAGGTGCAGCAAGGTATGCGCCTCGGCATCTCCCCGTCTCCACGCGAGCTTACGGTTCCCTTGCAGGCCACAGGGTCAAGTACGTCCCGGGGTGGGACTGCCACGGCCTCCCGATCGAGCTCAAGGCCCTCGGCGCCGCCGGCGCAAAGAACCTCTCCCCCGCCGAGATCCGCAAGTCGGCGCGGTCCCTCGCCTCCGAGACGATACTGAGCCAGATGAAGACGTTCCAGTCGTTCGGTGTCATGTCGGAGTGGGATAACAGGTGGACGACCATGGATACCGGATACGAAATCCAGCAACTGCGCCTGTTCCAGCGCATGGTGAAAATGGGGCTGGTGGGACGCAGGCATAAGCCCGTGTACTGGTCGCCGTCGTCGGGGACGGCGCTCGCCGAGGCGGAGTTGGAGTATAAGGAGGACCATGTGTCGATGTCGGCGTATGTGAGGTTCCCTGTTGTTGGGGATTGGACGGGAGAGCTGGGACTTAGTGGTCTGGAAGGGGATCTATATGCTGTCGTGTGGACGACGACGCCTTGGACCTTGCCCGCGAACAGGGCCGTCGCTGTCCACGATGACTTGGAATACTCTATCGTCAGGCCTGCCAACGAAAGGGATGCGCTCATCATCGCGAGCAGCCGCGTCGAGGCAGCTCAATCCTGGTTCACCGACCCGCTAGAAGTTCTCGTCCAGTCCATCAAAGGTTCCCAGATCAAGGGGCTCCAGTACCGCAACCGCCTACGCGGGAGCACCGCCGCCCCCTCGCCCATCATCCACGCCGACCTCGTCTCCGCTGATTCCGGTACTGGCCTCGTCCACATGGCGCCCGCGCACGGTATGGAGGACTACGAGGCGTGCTCTGCTCTTGGTCTCGATGTCTCTGCGCCTATCACTGACGACGGGCACTTCACGGCCGACGCGTACCCCGATGACCCGCAGCGCCTGACCTCTGCGCCCTCGATCCTGGATGGCGGGAGTAAGGCCGTTCTTGAGATTCTGGACCGCGACGTGCTGCATGTACACAAGTACAAGCACAAGTACCCCTACGACTGGAGAACCAAGAAGCCCGTCGTCATCCGTGCTACGGCGCAGTGGTTCGCGGACGTCGGGAGTATCAAGGAGGAGGCGCTCGCCGCGCTTGACAATGTAAAGTTTATACCTCAGGCTGGCAGGACGCGCCTCGAGAGCTTCGTCCGGGGCCGGAGCGAGTGGTGCATCTCCCGGCAGCGCGCGTGGGGCGTTCCCATCCCAGCGCTCTACGACTCTGAGGGCAACGCTATTGTCACCGATGACTCGATCAACCACATTATCGAGACTATTGAGGCTAGGGGTATCGACGCCTGGTTCTCGGATCCGGCCGATGACCCTGCGTGGATCGCGCCGTCGTTGTCCGGCCCGTTCCGCCGCGGCACGGATACGATGGATGTGTGGTTCGACAGCGGTACCAGCTGGACGCAAACCAAGGGGCAAGCGGACGTCTACCTCGAGGGCTCGGACCAGCACCGCGGCTGGTTCCAGTCGAGCCTCCTAACCTGGGTCGCCGCGCAGCGGGACGCCAACAAGGACGCCGCGACGGCCCCCACGGCCCCATTCAAGACGCTCATCACTCACGGCTTCACTCTCGACACGGACGGCAAGAAGATGTCAAAGTCCCTCGGGAACATCATCTCCCCCGAGCAGGTCATGGATGGCAGCCTCCTGCCCCCCATCAAGCTAAAGGGCAAGGCCGCCAAGGCCGCCGGCCCGACCCCCAATGCGCTTGGCCCCGACGCGCTGCGTCTTTGGGCTGCCAGCTCGGAGTATACGCGCGACGTGGCGCTCGGCCAGCCCGTCCTCAAGACGATTCAGAGCGCGCTGGTGAAGTACAGGACTATCATGAAGATGCTCCTGGGTAGCGCGCACGCGGTTGCGCGCGAGGCGCCGCTTACGACCGTGGATCACATTGCGCTTGTGCAGCTTGGGGACGCGGCGAGGGAGGTGGGGACCGCGTTTGAGAACCACGAGTTTTATAGGGCGTTTTCGGTGGTGAACAACTGGGTTAGCAGCGACCTATCGGCGTTCTACCTCGAGGCGCTGAAGGATAGGCTATATTGTGGGGATGGAGGCGGTGTGTTGGAGCCCATCTTCTTTGGGTTCTCGAGGATGCTGGCGCCGATGGCGCCGGTGTTGGTTGAGGAGGCGTGGGATCACCGCCCCGAGTGGATGAAAGCGGACTCGTAGGTTCTGCTAAGGTCAGGATGAAGAGGATGTCGGGATTTGCTAACGGGAGTAGGTCTCTTGTGCACCCGCTGCAACAGCTCTACGATGCGCCGCTCTACCCCGCGTCTAGGTTTACGATGGACGAAGCCGCGCTGCGGAAGGATATCCCCGTCATAATGGCAGCTCACGCGGCCGTAAAGTCCGCCCTCGAGGCGGGAAGGCTCGCCAAGGCGCTGGGGTCTTCGCTACAGAGCTCCGTCGTCATTACGGTTCCCGAGGGGGAGGTCGCCCAGGCGCTGGGCCGACACGCCGCGGAGCTTGACGCCATGTTCGTCGTTTCTTCGGTTGATATCAACACAGAGGTTCCCGAGGCGGCGTGGGCTTACGGAGAGGAGTTCGAGGTCGGGGGCGTGAAGGGAAAGGCGACGGTGCTGCCGCCCAAGGAGCACAAGTGCGGGAGGTGCTGGAGGTACCTGGCGCAGGTGGAGGATGGGCTTTGTGGGAGGTGTGAGGATGCTGTTGGGGTTTTGTAGTATATTGCGTGTAAGATGATGTAGAAGATAGACTTGTATAAACATAAACACTTCCCGCTATGACGGCTTCCTCCGTGGCCTGAGTAAGTATAAGGCCCAGCTTCGGCTCGCAATATGGGCCGTCGAATGCCGAGGACATCGCGTAAGCTGCCCCACGTAAGCATCTGGCGTCACCCGCCATTGGTAGAGCGCCGTCGGTGGATCCATGCGACCACACGTGTATCGCCCTATCGGGGCTCGACGTAGCTTGTCGGCCCCACCTCCTATCAAGATCCGATCCGGTGGAGCACATGTCACGTCGTAATGCAACTCACTCCGGACCTCGACTTCCGCCGCTTGGGTAAAGCCGGGCAGCCTCCGACCCCAACACCCGACTTCCCAACGACCTTATACGACCCTAAGCGAATTCGCGAATATAGACGCGACGTAGGATGCGGAGCTCTACCGGAAATTTCGATCGGACGGCCCGAGTTTGAACGTTCGACGTGCGAGACGATCAAGGGGCGAGCTTTGCCATGCTTTGTGGATGGTGAGGCGCCGCGATGATGGATAGGGATGGGAAGTCGCCTCGGCTTCCGAAGCGGTTTAGCTGGGAGGGCGAAAATGGGACGCCGAGCAGCTACGCGGACGGGTCGAGGGCGGCGCAGAGCCCAGTGGGTGAAGCGTCCGACGCGAATCATAGCCCCGCGAGAAGGGACGCGATAAAAGAGGGGAGATCGGGGAAGATACCGGGGCTGAGCAGGGGAAGCCAGAAAGGGAGATATAAAAGCGGTGGGGGGTTCCTCCTGCAAGATGCCGTTGCGTCGGGAGCGGCCGAGGATACCTCGGGCCATCGCAGGAACCCCTCGCGGCGGCTGCTGCAGAGTATAAGGAAGAGCTCGTCGAAGAAGGAAAAGAAAGCGCAGACCAGCCATGATGGCCTCGGCATATCGACGCAGCCCGAGACGGAGCCGCGCTCGCCCACTTCCGCCGCCGAAGAGCCCCCGACCTCGAAGGACGGGGCATCCGCCGACGAACCCTTGACACCTCGCGACGAACCCGCCGAGCGACCTCCCCTCGACCTCGAGTCCGCGCAGATAGTCGACATGGCGCTCCGAATATCCCAGTCCCGCCGCGCCGCTTCCCAGCGCGTCGTCTCGCAGCAGGCGCCCCCGCGCCTCACACCCCTCTCCGACACGTCGGGCGTCAGCAGCCTGAAGCAGCACCTGCTGCAACAGAGGAAGGTGTCGCGAACAGGCTCGCCGCGGCGGAACGCGTTGGGAGTGAGGAACGCACTGGAGTCGTTTGATGTGCAGGCCGAGGACGGGAGTTCTCGGTATCATATCTCGAGGTCGACGCTTGCGAGGGTGCAGAAGGCGAAGGAGTACATGGAACTTATGGCGCAGTATCGGAGGTTGCTGGGGCATCTCCCTGCGCTGAGGGTGGCGGGCGGGCACACGCCGTCGGAGGCGGAGGGTGGAGGGAGGCAGTATAACCCGTTACAGTATATCCGCAATCGCAAGGTTAGGGCGCGAGAGCGGCAGCCGCTTGATGGGGAGGCACAGGGGTTCAAGGACGTTATGCAGGTTACGAAATGGGTTGACGAGGTTGTCAACTGGTCGAATACTGATGGGCAGACGCTGGACAAGGAGCACCCGCCGCCGATCTTTGCGACCGCCGAGCGCCAGAAAAATGAGGTGCCGAGTGTGTCGGAGGGGTCCAAGGCCGCCGCGAAGCTCGCGAGGAGGAGGATTGACTGGCTCGTGGAACCGGCGGATCTGATCGCGGATGCATACTGGCTCGAGCAGGGGAACAACAAGTCGCTCATACAGGACAGGGACTGGAATTGGTTATATCCTCGCGTATCAGATGCGTCGCTACGGCCTTCGCCACATATAGAGGAACGGTCGAACCCCCTTTCACGGCCATCTACGAAGGATTATAATGAGGCCGGCGGCTCGGGGTCCGTGGATTCGAGAGCGACGTTGGAGGTGGAGCCGCACCGCAGCCCAAAGGAGCATCGATTACATGTCAGGGGCCTTCACCGCCGCCACCGCAGCTCGCAGAGTCATCACGACATCTTGCGGCCACGGCGGGGCTCCGTGTCGGACTTTTCGGACAGCGACTGGGAGGCCAGTAACCAGAGGGCCCGGAGCGGGACCATCACCAAGACGGGGAAGGATATTCTGGAGAAGCAGATGATGGAGATGATTGCGCGGGAAGAGAGGGAGAATGCGCTGCGGAGCAGCCGCTCCGATGCGTCGGTGCCGAAAGCTACGTCTGAGCAGACGGGCTCCCCGTCGAATGCATCAAGCCGGATTCATAGTAGGACTGGCTCGATGGCGGATGTTAGCGAAGCAGAGGATAAGGGGGGTCAGTTGAGGCCTACCCCCAGCCATCGGTCTACCCGCCTACGCGTCGATATTCCCGGCAAGAGCCGGCGGTCTCTCGAGGTTGATGCGGCCCCGAATGGGAATGGGCGGCCGCCCTCGAGGGATAGCCTTGCGGAGGCATCGCCTATCCCTAGTAGGGGGGCGTCGCCGCCGCGCAACCCGTTCTCAAAGGTCAAACATTACTTTGGGGACAAGAAGGATAAGAATGCCTACATCGACGAGAGGATACGCGAGATTGACGTCGACGCTGATCTACACCGGTGGTCCGTGGATCCCTTTGTCAATCAACCAGAACGCAAGGCCTGCTCGCCTGAGCGCCGGACCTCGCCGGACGGGAGGGGTCACCTGCGCGTCCCTAGCTCGAGGCACAAGAGCGACGACGCGGCGATGCGCGGCATCTTGAAAGCACCAGCGCGCATCGACAACGTGTTCCGGACGGGCGTGTCGAAAATCGGCGACATGATCTGGCGGAAAGAATCCGACGCCACGGACCCTGGCGGCGCGTCGGAGGGGACCACGGACGAGTCGGAGGCGGGGCTCGGCCGTGGGAGGACAGAGTCCCGCGAGGAGGGGATCAAGAGGTCGTACCTGGACCGGATGCCGGCGTTCCAGACACCAGAGAGGCCTGCGTCGGGACACCCGGAGGGGAGCGAGAGGGGGGGGGAGAGGAGAGGGAGTCTGCAGTCCGGACCTAGCGAGGGGAGGCCCGAGGGGAGGCACCGCGCGCTGTCTGGTTTCAGCGGAGGGAGGCCGCGTGCTTTGTCCGGGCTTGCGCAGCAGCAGCCTATCCCCGATGTGGAGGTGGAAGGGGAGCCCCAGGGGGGAGATGGAAGGGGGAGCCGGCCCCCGCGGCCTATGTTGCCCCCTTCGCTTGGTGCCCGCCACTTCTCGCAGCACACCGATAAATCTGCCGAGGGGATGCACGTGCCCATCTCGAGGAGGGAGATTGCGAGGTTGAGGGCACTGCTGCTCAGCTCGGGCGTCATGGCCATGGAGATCTCGCGGCGCGCAAAGGAGCCGCGGGCCTTGGCCCCTGCTTGTCCCGCGCCGCCCCAGGAAACGAACCTGCCATGGGGTGATATCGCGCGGCTTGCGCCGGGGGCGAGGATTCCCGCTAGTGCCTCACCGCTGGAGAGCTACGCGCTTGCGGCGGAGGCGCTGGAGGGGTCGATTGTGAGTTCGTCGAAGGACTGGCAGGAGAAGGCCGAGCACTTTAGCTCCGAGACGGCGCCGAGCCTCCACGCGCAACTTGACAAGTTGCGAATCAAGTTGGCGGTCGACCTGTCCTCTACGATCCGCGAGGCCTCGGACGAAGCGGACGAGACGAGTCGTGAGGCGACGCAGACGCAGAGGCTGAGGGTGAAGAGGGTCGTGGATGTCATTGAGAAGATGCTTAGGAGGAGGAGGAGGCGGTTCAGGTGGGTGAGGAGGGCGGGGTGGCTTGGGCTGGAGTGGGTGCTTGTTGGATTTATGTGGTATGTTTGGTTTGTGGTTATGCTGCTGAGGATCGTGATGGGGATTGGGAGAGGGGGTGTTGCGGCTGTGAGGTGGCTGCTTTGGTTTTAGGGGCTTCATATCGGTTTCTTTCTTTTCTGGACGGGGGTTGGGTTCATTGCATGGTGGTTTGGTGGGAGCACCTTTTTTTTTTCTTTATTACCGAAGACCTGCCCTGTCATACTTGGCAGGTTTCGCACTTTGGACACATTTCACCTACCATGCAACACCTTCGACACGCCGCTCTCAGCCACCGAGCCCTCTTCCCCGCTAGTTCGCGTTATCCGGTCTTCAACGCCATGGATACTCTCACGGGCTCGAGGACTTGGCCTGGCTGTACCATACGATACCACGACTCTATTCGACGGGGAGCGTCTTGGGGGGATAGACAGACAGATTCCTTTGTACCATGCTATATACCACCTTTCTCGAATAGACGACACCTTTATACAAGTCTGCATCAGGACTTCTTGAATCGGGTCTCGACTACGCCGAGTGAGGGGACTCGAAAGATATATTTGACCCGGAGGTCCGTCTACTACTCAGGACGGCTGTCTACTGTACCTCCCTTCTATCTACCGCATCTATCTCCAGCAAAGTCACGAGTGGCCCCGTCTAAGAGCAAGTTCCCAGTCCAAGGCCAGACCTGTTTTCAACGTCCCGACGATACAATGAAAGTCGGCTGTTCCCTGCATACCCCCTTTTTGTCCGAGCTCGTCGCCTCTACCGACTCTCAGCTTCGATACGAACCCTCTTGCCTCCTACGCATCAGTAGACCGCTCCCCCCTCCAAGAGTAACCCAACCTCAACACCAACATTACCCCTCTACTCTCAGAGCCATACACCTTGCGACCCCCCAAAGCAAGACTCCTTCTCTGACGGATTCTCAGCCAAACAAGAACGAGACTCCGACTACAAGACAAAACATCTAACACGCACCCAGCCGCGCAAGACAGACAGAACAGAACGTAAACGTAACATCAATTCTCATCCCTAACTCCATGCCAATAAAACAAAACAAAGCTACCGTATATGACACCTCCACCCTTCCGGATCCGGATCCTATTCCCCTATCCACTTAATCCCCCTAAACGCAAACTCACAAAAAACTACAACCCTCAAAAAAAGGAACCCCTTCATGGGAACCTTGCAACAAAAATATCACACCAAAAACGCAGTTCCAAAAGCGACACTCACGACTACTTCGGCCGGGCACGCTACGCCCCACCAACCTTGGTCGCGGGCTTCATGCCCCTCCGGCCAAGCAGCGTTGCGCCGTCCAGACTCAGCTCGAACACGCCCTTCTGCTTCTGGCGGTCCCGCACCTGCTGCCTGGCGGCGGCGGCCACCGTCGCCGAGTGCTGCCCGTATCCCTTGTCTCCCGACGCGGGAGCTGGGGCTCGCTCCCTCTCGCGGCCACGGCGCTCGCTCTCCTCCCCTTCCTTGATGCTTGTGTTCCGCATGCTCGCCTCGAGGGCCTGCGTTCCGCCCTTAGCGCCCGCGTCGACGTCCATCATCTCACTTGAGTCCTCCTCGTCCGCCTCGAGCACCTGACCCAGGTTGTCCGGCGCGCCGGACTTGACGCCCAGTTGCCGCCTCCGCATCGCCTCCTCCTCTTGCCGGTGCACGGCGTAGCTCACGTCGAACACCTCGCGGAGGTTGACCGCGGCAGGGGACCGGAAGTCGTACTTCTTGTCGCCCTCGGCCACCTTGGCCTTGTTGAAGGCGGCCACGACCTCGGGCGGCGGCTTCACCTCCTCCGCCGGCGTGGGGCCGGCGGCGCGGATCCACGGGTGCGCGAGGAACTCCTTGATCGTGTACCGCTGGTCCGGATCGACCGTCAGGAGGTGCGTGATGAGGTCTTGCGCCGACTTGGAGATGTCGTCCCACCACGGCGAGAGGAACGTGTACTGGCCCTTAGCCACCTTCTCCGTGAGCACTTCGATGCTCTCGTCGTAGAAGGGTGGGAAACCGCAGAGCAACGTGTAGAGCACGCAGCCGAGCGCCCACATGTCGACCGACTTGGAGTAGCGCTCGTCCTTGACAATCTCGGGCGCCGTGTACCCCACGGTCCCGCAGGGCGTCATGGTCTGCGTCTCCCAGATGACTTTGGAAAGGCCAAAGTCGGCAATCTTAATCTGACCGATGCCGCCCGCGCCGACGCCCTGTATGAACTCGCCCTCGTCGACCTTGTCCTCGTCACCGGGCTGCGTCGGCTTGGGGTGCTTGGACGGTACAAAAGGAATGGGGCTAAACAGGATGTTTTCGGGCTTGATGTCCCTATGGCGAGTCGTAAGTATTGTGCGGAACAAGACGAGTCACTACGTAGAGCGAGCACCGTAGGAGGGCCAGCACTAGTTGAAGACCCACAACTTACCTGTGAACGATGCCCTTCTCTTCGTGGAGATGTAGGAGCGCGTTGGCGACCTGGGTTATGACGTGGCGAGAGAGCTCCTCGCTGAAGTAGGTGAGGCGCACAATCTGGTGGAAGAGCTCGCCCCCAGGAGCCAGCTCGAGGACGATGTAGTAGTACTCTCTCGACTCGGAGAACTCGAGAAGCCTGATGATGTTCGGATGGTCCAGTTGGCGCATGATCTGCACCTCCTTGAGGATATTTGATCGCTGTGAAGTGTATGTTAGCGTCAGTCATGGTCAACCCTTGTCCAACCTTCTCCTTGCGAAACCCTAGAGTATCCACATCTTAATCACTCCAAGATCTGTCTTGGACGCCCGCATGCCACTCGGCAACAAGCGCAGAGCACACTCTGACAGGGGGAAAGTCCGGTCGAGTCAAGGAGATAGAACCGCACCTCTGCCGCTTTGGGCACTTTTTTGAAATCTGGATGAAGATGCTTGTCGCTCTATAACGCACGACTCCTAGTTGGTAAAAAGAAACAATTAAGGGGATTTGGGGTGATGGGAGTAAGGTGGGTGAGTGGTGTTGTGGGAAGGTTTCGAAGGCATCATCACACGAGGAAAAGAGACCTGTGGGACGCGCCCATGGTAGGTGCTGAGGCTGTACCCCCGGTTTCTCGACTCACCTGCATGCTGTTCATCTCAAACTTGCGGACGACCTTGATCGCGGCCTCGCTGTGGTGGCCGTGCAGGTCGAGGGCGCGGTAGACGTTGCTGAAGGCGCCGTCGCCCATCTTCTCGAGCAGCTTCCATCGCTCCAGCCCGGGGTACCGCGGGAACTTGGACTTGATCTCGTTCTCCTCGGCCACGAGCTTCGCGATGTTGGACTCGTTTATCCTCTTGCTCTTGGAGGCATCCTTGGCGTGGGTGCTCGTCACATTTGGTTCCGACGACGATTGAGGCGGCTCGGGGACGACCTTGGCGGACTGGGGCGGTGCGGGTGCAGCTTCCGCGGTCTTCTCGTTCTCCTCAACAGCACGGGCCTGCTTTCCTGTGGAGGGGGTCAGCGCAATGAACAAGGATGCGGAAAGATCTCAAGCCGAGGATCGCACGATGTCGCCAGCGCCGCGGGGTCGATGGGTCTGTAGAGCGCAGTGCCGAGGTGTCAAACTGCGCGGGTGATCCTAAGAGAGCAACTTACCGTGACGGATGAAGTTCTTGAGTTGCTGTATGGTAGACATGGCGGTCATTGGTGGCCGTTGCCCGTCGCCGCAAGACGGGGTATGTGGTCGTTCGCAGTCGTTTGCGGGTGGGTTTCGAACTTGGGTCAAAAGACGCTTGAGGGCCTTCTCAAAAGTGGACGAAAAAGGAAAATGGGTAAATGCCGGTGAATTTGTCGTGTCGACAAAAGCGTAAGACTCAGACGGTTTGATTTTCCGCGATCTCTTTGTCGTCGTAAAATTTCCGCTGGAGATTGTTTCCTTGGACGCAGAGAGGGAGGGCGGGGATGTCGGAAGCGGCAAGCTTGGTAGGTTCGCCTTATTAAGCCGTGTTGACGTTCGGTGGCCAGGGTGGGTTCGCTGATGACGTTGGGGCAAGATCGGGTCCGGGGTAGCGGCCTATGGCGTGTTGATTACTGTGGGCAGCGGCGGCCTTTGCGAGGAATGACCGAACGGTGGCAATGAGGCCCACTTGACGGAAGATGGATGCCTCGAATGGACGGGCGTGAGGGCGGAGGGAGAGGATACAGGAAGGAGATGATCCGGGAAGACGGAGAAGGGGGGTTGCCTTGATGCCGGTGGGATGGCGGCTAGAAGAGTTTGCGGGTCTGGTGTGGGCGCCTTGGAAGCAGGTCCAGAGATATCAAGTAGGTCCCGCAGGCACGGCGGGGGCTAGCAGGAGCCAGGCAGGCGCGATAGAGGTTCGTTTGCTGCGGTAGCCCAAGTGTGCACCGAGGTACGCTAAGATTCCCAGGGCAGATCTCGCTGCCGGCTGCGGGTTGGCCCTGGTTGGGGGGTGGTCTAAGACAGAGGCGTCGCTTCACAAAGTTTATGGGGTTTGCCGTGGGTGTCTCGGCGGAGGAGAGGCTGGCGGCGATTGGAACGATGGAATGGCTCCTGAGGTTGACCGATGGATCGTGAGGTGAGACGGGACGGGGGGGAGGAAGATGACGAGACTTGGGGGAGACGAAGTATCGAGGACGGCTTAGGGGGGGCTTGGTAGAATTTTCGCATCAGCGTGACGTGCTGCTGCTCCTGGATGCGGGGGGCTCCAAGACGTCGAGGAGATTTCGGGGGGATGAGGAGTGGGCACAGTGCAGTGGCATGGGCAGCTCGCGCCAGCCAGTCACTCGCGTCTTGGCGTTGCCAAGAGTGTGTCGTCATAGGACTTTTTCTTCGGCCACTCAGGCTTGGTCTAGGCCCTTGTGGCCACCGGCGCTCCCCAGAGGGCCTTTTGTACCTATTTTGGGGCGCTTCTTCCCGGCATTTCGTGATATGGCGTCGGCGGGGGAAACATTTTCACGAGCAAGTATAATAACCACTTGCCATCTCACACCGTGGGTCCAGGAGGATTCCAGCACCAGGGGCCAACCCCTCGATCCCTTGCCTCGGCCGCTAACACTTCGACGGCCGTCTTCCATGAGCAAGCCGAGTCAGCAGGTAGTTAGTTAGGGTTCGAACTAAGCCGCTCTCGTGACCGGGATCCCACGGCAGGGACGTGACCACACCGTTCGATCTTATTCCCCGTCCCGGCCATTTCCGGCAATTGGGGGTCCATGCGATGACCACAGCGTTATTTCATCCACGCTACCCTTTTCGTCCACGTCCTCCTGTTGACTCCTGCAAGCGGGCGGCTGTGGCGAAACCGTCAAGCGCCGGCGGGCAGGCCCTTGACGTCAAATAAGGAAGGTGTGTGGCCTCGTGGCTCCCAGGCAATTGGGCTCCCGCCAAGACGAGCCTAGGGGCCGCGTGGAATGAACGGTGCCATCGATGGCCCTGGGCACTCACCTGGCCCAGCAGTGTGCCCCTTGGCGGCGTCTCGATCCAGATCTGATCTGCCCAAGCCAGCAGCCGCAGACCGTCGGCGCCGTCCACCCCGCCGGGGCGGCGAGAATCCCCACGCACCAATCCAGTCCGGCACCATCCAACTCTCCCCGTATGACGTAGGCCCGCCGCCAGCGCCGGACTCAACTGGCCGGAACGCGCAGAGTCCCCCGTGCCGCCAAGACCCCGATCATGCACTACAACCCACATCCGCAGCGCAGCGCACAAAGTCGCCGATCCGGATATCCAGAGTCGGGCGGGGTTGCGTTGCGGTTGCTTCGTTTCGGTCTTGCTATTGTAAAATTGCAACTGGACACATAATCACATTGTCTGTTTTGATTATGGAACGGTCGGGTATTCTGTTTGACGAGTACCTGATCGGGGATGCCGAAAGGGCGCAGGAAGCCATCACTAATCGGGCAACGGGCCGCAGCACCAAGATCCCAGCCGCCGCGGGACGCTTCCGCAGCGCCACAGCATCTGACTCCCGCGAGACCACGGAGCCCCTCCGTCACCGGACGCATCCGCCGGCGAGCCCTCGGGCCTCTACCGTCCAATGGCGCCCGATGACGCTAGCCAAGCACGTCGCCACGCCACCAAGGAACCCAAACCGCCAGCCCGATGATCGCGGGACCCTTCCTGCAGTTTTCCCGCTCGGGGAAGCGTGGCTCCGGGAGGACGGACGTCAATGCTGACAGAGGAGCCCCCCCCCCCCCCCTCTTTGGGACCTCAGCCCTAGTATTTCTACCCAATTGCAGGTTTGCGGGGGACTTCTTTCGCGCTTTGCAGAATTCTTCGCCAACGGACATGGAGTACCTGTCGCGGTCACCCTCGCCCGGCATCAGTGGTATGACGTAAGCTCATTAGCTGTGAGAGGAGACATTGCTGCCACACCCGATCCGACTACCGGTTCGCCGCCCCTGACGCATACTCCGGCTTGACGCCGGCAGAGCGGACGTGACGTCATGGATCCTTCGACAGGTCCGCGACGTCTGCTACTGAGGAGCACCGGCCTCTGGCGCGCATTCCATTGAAGCTCTCTCTTACAGGGCGAGTGTGCGGCATCTCGCAGGGCTTGTGTCACGCGGAAGCTGGTGTCGCCGAGATCATGCACTGGGAGTATTATGGCTGTTGCCCGAGGGATGCCCGAGTCAGTGTGCCGGATGTGATGTATAAACGGGCCTCACTCGGGGGCCGGAAGCCTTCACGCCTTGAGCGGTCTACGGGTCCGTCTTGACTCAAGCTTTGAGATGACGCGCCACGAGGTCAGGTGGGCTTCCTTCAGACAACTTACACAGTAAGGACGTCTGTTAGGCCCCGACGCCGGTGCGGTCCTGAAACGGTGCGTCTCCGTGCTAACACCTTGCTCCACGCCCGCGAAACATGCTGTCTGTATCTCCGTCATGCAGCTTGGGTGGGATCGCCGCTCGTACTCGGATTCAGGGATCAGAACTCCGAGGTCCGGTGGGGAGGCACGGTTTCTCCCTGCTCGCCGTGACAAGAGATAGGGTGCGCAAGTCTACGTCGGGCGCCTGAAAACCGCCCTTCCATGAACGAACTACATGGAAGAGTCTTTCACAAATCAGTGCACATATTAACCAGGGACGTAGAAGTAATAAGAAGAACGCTAGAGTCGTCATTCGAGGCTCATCTCTCTCGATGCCTCGGAGGAAAAGGGGGTTTAAGATGATACCTTGAGTACAGTGTCCATTCCATTGCTCATTCTACTTGCTTCTTGAGGCGAGGCGCCATTCCTGTCCCGTAGATTCCGGATGGATAATGACGTACCCGAAGGGGTTGGTGGCACAGAGATTGTCATACCAACCCACACGCAGATGAGAGACGGGAGTTCTAGACATGAACTCGGGCAGAGACGGTGGGGGGGATGTAAGACTACTCGCCGCCCTCTTCAATTGAGGGAAAAATCCACTTGAGTATGCGAACCCCGGTCAATGGAGCTCTCCCTCCATCACTTGAACTTATTTTAAACTGTTGGACACATGGAAGGAGAGTGCTCCTCGGTCCTGACTAGTTAGTTAGATAGGGGATGAGACGATGTTCACCGCGATGCCCTAGTCAAGTCTCCAAGCTTTCAAAGGCCGTCATCAAATGGCACAGAGTTTCAGAAGGAACCAGGCCGAGTTGAAACGTCTACTAGCTATTTTAACTCGGGGAGGTTATCGCCGGATGAGAGGCGGGGGGATGAGTATGTGAACGCGACGCCATGAGATCGTGTGTGAGCTCGGATAAACGTCGGAGCGGGAAAATTATTCGCCGCTCCGCCCCAACCTGCTGGTCGCGACGCAGCTCGGAACCGCTCCATCGTAGCTTCCCGTCCAGCATCAATTCCATCGCTGACGACCGACACTCATTGCGTGCAATTCGCGACTACAGTCCGACAACAGCTCGCACCCTCGTCGAGGACCTGCGTCTTGCAATTCATCGACGACTTCCGGACGGGATCCCGTCCTAGGCCTGCGCGATGGGCAAGAAGAAGAGGAAGCACCCCGATATCGAGGAGGTGCTTAACCGGCCATGGTGTTATTACTGTATGGACTCCTGAGGATGCTGAGTAGTGTGCATTGCGCGTGCTGCGCGTGCTGAAGGGATTGTTTCTGACGGGAAATCTAGGCGAACGCGATTTCGAGGATCTGAAGCTGTTGATATCACACCAAAAGGCGAAGCACTTCAAATGCGACGAGTGCGGCAGGCGCCTAAACACCGCCGGCGGTACGCATCTCTCCTCTACCCCACCTTATCCCATCCTCAATGCCTTCCCCGCTAACATCTCGCAGGTCTGTCCGTCCACATGAACCAAGTCCACAAGGAAACCCTCTCTCAAGTAGAAAACGCTCTGCCCAACCGGTCCAACCTCGACGTCGAGATCTTCGGAATGGAGGGCATCCCGCAGGAGGTCCTCGAGCAGCACCGCAACCGCATCATCCAGAACTTCTACCAGGCGCAGGAGGACCGGCGCGTGGCGACGGGGAACCCGGTGCCGGGTGGCCAGGCGGCGAGCGGTCCCCGGAAGAAGATCAAGTACGAGACGGCGGAGGAGCTCAAAGCTAGGTTGGCGGAGTGGAGGAAGAGGAGGGATGCAGAGAGGGCGGCGGGGGAGAGTGGGGCTGCGGCTCCGGCTGGAGGTGCTTATGTATGTCCCTTTGCTTTTGTTCTGTTCTATGGAGAGTGGGAGGGACTAATTTGTTTTGCAGCCTTATCCTCCTGGTCAAGGACAGTACCCCGAGGCTCCGACCGCGCCGCCTGGTGCGCCGCCCGGTGCACCCCCGGCGTACCCGCAACCGGGCTTCAGCGGCTACCCCCAACAAGCGCCCCCCGGCCCGCCACCCGCGCCAACGGGCCTACCGCAGCGACCGCCCGGCGCAGGGCCCTACTGGGGCGGCGCGGGTGCGCCGTCTACGGTTGACGAGCTAGTGTCTGGCGCCGCGACGGGCCAGGGTCAGGGCGGGGATGATATCGACCAGATGATTCGGATGGCGGAGGCGGGCGTTAAGCCACCGGCTGAGGCAGCACCAGCGGAGAAGAAGGGGAAGAAGGAGAAGGTTAGGATGTTCTACGATGGGGAGGTCAGTCCTGAAGAGAGGATGGCGAAACTGCCGAGGTATGCGTTGGTGCAGTGAGGGGGCTGGAGAAGTTGTGAATGGGACTGCGTGGCCAGCAAGAGAACGAGTGTCAGCCGTGCTGCTCTTCAGCGGACCGCGCCAAATTCGCGCCGAACGAAGCTCGGAGGCTCCGTGCCGGACTGGGTGCGGAGGGTCTTGGAGCGCCGAGAGCCAGATCTCATGACGCAGCTCCGGATTTCTGTGGGATATATCGGTGTTCATTTTGGTGCTAGTGGATGGTTTATTGATAGCCATGTACCAATATCATACGTCTTGACTGAGCGATATGGGCCTAGGGGCACCACAATGCTGGGGGTTCCCGAGGCGCTTATGCTGGGTTGGGCTCGATGTGCCGCTCTACACGAGCCCGTCCATTGCGCCAACGGCTCGGTAACGAGTGTATTGGCTGGGTGGTTCTGGTGGATATTATGCGGGCTCGGAACGTCCTTGGCCCGCAAGGCCAACCGGGCGAATATCACTGCATACCGACAGACGCAGGTCCGGCTCGGCCACGTGGACCTCACATGGCCCTTTCCCAGCATGCCATCCGCCATCCTCATCGCCGAGTTCCCGTGATTAAGCGACCCCGCAGCCGGTCCGGCTATACGGTTACCTCGTCTTATACCTGCTAATGCCAGTCGATGTGACGAGGCGAAGTCTCCCATCGGCTAAATGCAAGGGCCAAGGTAGACGTGCCGGGGGTCCCCACTCCGTCGCGCATTTTGACCATCCTGAGCCGGCGATCCACGCCGGGGAAAATCTGTCCACGAATCAAGGCGTCGGAAGGTGCTGATCCGGACTTGGTATGAACGGGTCTCTCTCGTTTCCATGCTTGATCCATTCCGGCCTCTCGTCTTCGGGTTTGTTCTGGGCCGGCATGGGCCCCACTAACACGGGCTTCTGGCTTGCGGCAGTGGAGGGTTGTATCTCGCACCATGTCCGCGGAAGGTGCAGCGATGTTGAATGCGGTCCTTGCGGGTAATCCATGCTCATTTCCACAGGGCGGCGAAATCTTGTCCTTCTGTAACAACCAAACCATCACCATCATCCAAAACCGAGAATCCAAGTGACTTGTATTAACCCGTCCGCATATTCTTGTACTGTGAGTTGTAGCTAACACAGATGCCGCCTACACCATGCTGAGTAGAAACATCTCGGCCAGATAGCAGGCACCCCATGAGGGGGGAGGATGGGCAGCTCAGCTAAGCGAGTGGTCGTCGCTCGGCCACTTCCACGCCGGTCACCAAGGCGGCATCCACGCCGGTGTGCATCGATTTGACGACAGGTGCGTGGGCTGTAAGCCACTACCACGCCCTAACCGCTCATTGTCCCATCTACTAACCTCATACTATATGAATCAGTACCCGGGCGACTCCTGGCTTGCCATGAGACCATTCCAATTACCCGAGTTACCACTACGGCGCCCGCGCCATCGACGGATGGGCTCTCCGTCGGAAACCTCGGTGCGGGGAGCGCGATGCATCTCCAGAGGCGTCGACCACGCATCTAGAATGCTTCCAGTTCCTCCACGCCAAGTTATACGCGGCTCGGCGCCCTAGACCGTCTCTGGCGGGCGGCGGTATGGAGAGGGCCGAGGCGCGGCGCTCCGGCCGCCGTGCTTCGCGGGGAGGGAGCCACCTCGTTTGAGGCCATGGGGTCAGTGGGTGAGCATGCTTCTCCGGTCGACATTGTCGTTGTATTTCGAGGATCTTGTCTGAGAGGGATTTGGTCTCTGTTCCCCTTCGTCGTATGGCATGCTGGGAGCGCGGCTCCGTTCCGAAGCGATCTGAAGACCTGTGTAATATTCCCATCGTTCACCTGGCGTTTGATTCTCCTTGGACCAGGAGGCTTGAGAGGCTTCCAGCCGGTGACGTTCGATACTCGAGTAGGGGATACAACAACACTGTCTTCTTTATGAGAAACAAAAGCTATATTAAAAGTGCCACCAGCCAGTTCTTTCTTCGATCCTATGACACTTGACGTTAATAAGGGCGGCAAAGCATGCCTCGAGATTCCGGAGCATCGCTCCGGGTTTTAGGCATGGGACACGCCGACCCCCCGGTCCTACCCCCGCCAAACGGCCCCCGCGCGGCCCCGACTGTCTTATACGGGGCGACGACCCGCTCGACGCGCTTCAAGACGACCGACATGGCCTCAGTAACAGGGTTAGTCTTCTTTTCCGTCGATAGGTGCCCATATGCTAGCCACGGACATACAGCAGTAGCCCCTTGCGCGAAGACACCTCCCGAGACCTTCTCGCTGCATGCCCAGTAGTTCGTGCCGTGCGTCTCCGTTCCGAAAACCACGGGTGATGAGATCCTGGCGCTTGGTATTCGGAAAGCGTCTATGGAGCCTCGGGCGGCACACTGCGTTTTGGCATGGAGCCCGTAAGATCAATACCCCGGCGTGTCGGCCTCTGCTTACGGGCTGCTAGATGCACGCCAAGCTCGCGGGAGGCGTCTCGGTTGGGCCGTGGGACCCGTGACAGGGGCCGGTCCACATGCTCGCAACTCTCCCAGAGGCATTGGCGTACGCCTCGATGAGGCGGAGAAGCGTCAGGGCCACTGGAGCGTCTGCGACTGACGGTTATGCCTCTTGCTTCACGCTCGCGGGGCCGGGGCGCTTCCCGGCTTGCTTCGTAGACGGCGGACACAAGACTTGCTTCTCGTCCGCAACGCTGGCGGAAATGGAGCTCGCCGGGGTGTTTGACCAGAAGGGATGGCCACATCGCAGGGGGGTCCTCTTCGAGTCCTGCAACGGCGGGCAACGTGCGCTGGGGGGTTGCAGATTGGGGGTTGACCCGCGCCGAAAGTTTGTCGGCCCGCGGTTTATGCGCATGTTTGGGATGCGTGTAGGGCTGGGGGAGAGGAGGAGGCGGAGCGTGGTGGTTGGGTTCTCGGACAGGTACAAGTTCGAGGGGGAGGAGGAGTGAGATGATTATAGAGTGAGGGGGATTCCGCGGTTCTAGTTCGCGTATGTGGAGTTCCGTCTAGAGGTGGTCCCGAAGTGGACCACTTGTGCGTGGATTCTTCTGAGGGCGTCTTGGACTTTCTCGGGCGCGATATAAGTTTGACTAGACTTTAGAAGGGATGAGTGTTCTTCGTTTTTTTTCTGGCCTAGTCAACATCCTTTCCGGAGGGCCCATATGTTCTAATCTACCCGGTAGATAGGCGTTACGTTGGTACATTGTCAAGAGACTAGCAACAAACTAATGTCGCTGCTTAAGCCATCCTCCCTTATAGGCCGCGGAGCTTAGAGGACGGGAGCCGGCCTTTTGCTTTTGCAGCAGCGGACTTGGCGACACCCTATCTTTCTAAGCGTTTTTTCCGCACCATGGTCTATTTACGTCGTTCATCCTCTTCTTTTCTGTCATTGCGGGGAGGGAGACGCGTGGTCGTGTGGACCGAGGTTGACTTACACGCGTCATGGCAGTAAAGTGCCAATTCCACACTCTTGACAACGCGTCCTGGGAGTCACAACCCCTTGTGCACGGAATTAGACGCACGGCACGTTACTACACTCAGAGGGTCCTGCAATGTCAACCGCAGGACCGTCCAAGTGGGAAGTGGGAACTCACCCATGCCCCCCTGGATATAGCATAGCACCCCGGGGCGTAGTACCGAAAGACAGACGTCTTGGCGTCCCGCCGGTGCGACGCTGTTCCCCGCCGTACATCCGCCGCACAACCCCCAGACCGCCGCGGCTAAGGTGTTTATCCGCGCTGCGGGGATAGTTCCCGTGCTGGTCTCTTCCCCCGCCATGTTCCCGGTTGCCGTGCCTGGGCAACTGGGTTTCTGCAGGTTGGATTGGGGGAATTTGGGGGGTGCGTTTGCCCCGGATGGGGCCGCTTTGGGGCAATACCTTGAGCTCGGGGCAGTGACTTGGGGAGCTTATAAGATGGTTGAGGTCCTCCCTCTTGCATTGGAGCTCTTGCCGATCTATCCCCATCCGCCTCCCCGCTGGCGAGCTCTACACACCGAAAGGTCTCGGTCCTCACCCCAGCGAAGACCCCAAAGGAGCTTCACTCGCAAAACCATCCCGGGCTGCTTTCACCATGGCTCCACCGGGCCCCAAGGCCCTTGCGGCCGCCGCCCTCGCCCTCTTCACACCCCTTACCTCCGCCCTTGGCCAAAAGCAAATAATCTCTTTTGAGCCCTCTGACGGTGCTCTGCAGGTCGCCGGCGGGGACCTCGGCGCGGGGCAGATCCGCGTGTCCGAGGACGAGTTCTGGGGTGTCGTGCGCGCCGCAGGAGATCTCGCGGTTGATTTTGGGAGGGTTACGGGCACGAATTACTCTCTGAGCAACGGTGTGGGGGGTGCGGAGGCGGTGGAGTACAAGTTCGCCCCGGCGGATGTCACCGATAACACGGTCGTAAGTAATGCTTCCACGCGGTTCTCTAGTCTTGAATCAAGGGGCTCTCTCGGGAGACTTCGGGGGGGGGGGGGGGGGTTGTCTTGACATTGAGTGCCCCTGCTCGTCGGAGGCCGTGTATTGGCGGCTGCCCACTTACACGGCCGAAACGGGTGAACAACGTCCGCCTTCTCACAATCCATCCTCCCACCCCCTTTTCCACCTTCCTCTACGAAACCCAAGCCAGTGAAAAACTGACACTCTTAGTACCGCACCACGGAGGAAGAGTCCTTCCCGGGCCCTAGCTACTCCGACCCCGACGCCGCTAGGACCGTCATCATCGCCGGAACCATTGGCTCCTCGTCCCTCATCGACGACCTCATCTCGGCCGACAAGATTGACGTCTCGGCCATCGAGGGCGAGTGGGAGGCCTTCGTCAGCACTGTAGTTGACGAGCCGTTCGACGGGTGCGAGCGGGCGCTTGTGATCGCTGGCGCCGACCCTCGCGGGACTATCTTTGGTATCTATGATGTTAGCGAGCAGATTGGTATTAGTCCGTGGTACTTTTGGACCGACGTCCCGACTGAGAAGCATGATGATATCTATGTCCTCCCCGAGGAGAAGGTGCAGGGGTCGCCGTCGGTCAAGTACCGCGGCTTCTTCATCAACGACGAGCAGCCAGGCCTGAGCAGCTGGGTCGGGTGAGACTCTCCTTGTCCCCCAGACCCCTCAAACACACCCACTGACACTCACAGCTCCAACTTCCCCGACGCCTGGAACGGCGCTGCCGGCTACACCCACGAGTTCTACGCCCTTGTCTTCGAGCTCATCCTCCGCCTGCGCGCAAACTACATCTGGCCCGCCCTCTGGGGCAGCATGTTCTACACCGACGACCCCCTCAACCAGCCCCTCGCCGACGCCTACGAGATCGTCCTGGGGTCGTCGCACACGGAGCCCATGATGCGCGCGCAGAACGAGTTCAGCACGTATTACGACAGCCCGTGGGCTTACAACCTCAACAACGAGACGATTGACGAGTACTTCCGCGTTGGGGCCAGGCGCGCGAAGCCTTATGCGAGGAATAGTCTCTGGACCATGGCGATGAGGGGGACGGGAGATACGGAGATTGAGGGGGGGCTGGGGCTTGAGGCGCTGTTGGAGATGCTGGAGGAGCTGGTGCACAACCAGCAGGCCATCATCGAGGAGGTGCTCGAGACCGACGTGCAAGAGGTACCGCAGACGTGGTGCTTGTACAAGGAGGTCCAGGAGTACCAGGAGAAGGGGCTCGTCGTCCCCGAGTCCATCACGCTGCTCTGGTCCGACGACAACTGGGGCAACAACCGCCGGCTGCCGCTTGCCAACGAGACGGCGAGGGCGGGTGGTGCTGGGGTCTACTACCACTTTGACTATGTCGGCGGCCCGAGGTCGTACAAGTGGATCAACACCATCCAGCTCGAGAAGACGGCCGAGCAAATGCACCTTGCAAGGTCCCGCGGCGCGGACCGCATCTGGGTTGTCAACGTCGGGGATCTGAAGCCGCTCGAGCTGCCGCTGTCGCACTTCCTCGACATGGCGTATGACGCGGATAAGTGGGACGTTGACAGCACGGGCGAGTGGCTCGAGGCGTGGGCAGCGCGCGAGTTCGGGCCCGAGGCGCCAGCGGCGGATGTCGCCGGTGTCGTGACGAGGTACGGGATGTATGCCGCGCGGAGGAAGTATGAGCTTCTCGAGCCGCACGTGTACAGCGTCGTCAACTACAACGAGGCGGAGGCGGTTCTGGCGCAGTGGGAGCAGCTGCGACAAGACGCCAGCGCTATATACGAACAGCTCGGGGAGGAGTATCGGCCCGCATTCTTCCAGACGGTGCTACACCCCGTCACGGCCGGCGAGATTGTGCACAAGATCAACATCGGGGCGGCGAGGAACGCGCTGTATGCCAACCAGAAGAGGAACTCGGCGAATGATGTGCTGTTTGAGGGAATCGAGCTGCTGTATGAGGACGCGAACCTGACGGTGGAGTGGGATGAGATGCTCGACGGGAAGTGGGCGCGCATGCTCGACCGTGAGTCCCTCTCGCTCCCTTTCCCTTGCCTTGACCCTCTCCTCCCCCTCGTCCCTAACCCACTAACACGGGCAGAAACCCACGTCAACCACGACGGATACTGGCAGCAGCCAATGCGCAACTCCCTCCCCGCAATGCGCTTCGTCCAGCACACCCTCCCCTCCGTCGCCGGCCACGTCGGCTTCGGCGCAGAGGGCTCCAACGCCACGGTTCCCGGCGACGACCAGTGGCACCCCAACTCGTCCTCGGACCTCGAGATGCCCCCCTTGGAGCCTCTCGGCGCTCCGTCCCGCTACTTTGACGTCTTCTCCCGCGGGACGGAGCCGTGTGCATGGAATGCCAGCCCCGAGTTCCCGTGGTTGAAGCTCTCGAAGAGCACTGGGACGGTCGGAGGCGAAGAGGGGGACGAGAGGGTGGAGATATCCGTCGACTGGGACGACGTGCCGGAGGGCTTCGGCGGCGTCGTCTACATCAACGTCACGACACCCTGCCGCGGCTTCGACAAGTACGGCTACCGCGAGGGCCGCCTCCTCGTGCCCGTCCACAACCGCGCACCCCCTCCCTCCGGCTTTGAGGGCTTCGTCGAGTCCGACGGCGTCATCTCCATCGAGGGAGCCCACTACCAGCGCATCGCCCCGCCCTCCACCACCCCGTCCCTCGCCTTCTCCTCCAACTCTTCTACCTCGTACCAGAGGGAGAACGTCACGTACCACACCTTCAGGAACTACGGCCGCACGGGGAGCGGCGTCGGCCTCGTCCCCTACGGCATCGAGAAGCTGGAGCTCGAGGAGGCGCCCGCGCTGGAGTACAGCGTCTACCTGTACACCAACACCACGGCCAACGTGACGCTCTACCTCTCGCCGTCGCACAACTACCTCGGCGACTTTGACCCGCTGGAGTACGCCGTGGCGCTGTACCCCTCCTCCGGGGAGGCGGAGCCGAGGCGCGTGACCCCCGTGGGGAAGACTGACGGTGGGAACATGCCAGCTCAGTGGGACGACTCCGTCGCCGACGCGGTATGGGGGCTGCGGAGTGACATCACCACTTCGTCGTTTGACGTTGAGAAGGAGGGGGAGTATACCCTGAGGATCTGGACGCTCCTCCCCTCCATCATCGTGCAGAAGATCGTGGTGGACCTGGGGGGCCTGAGGCCGAGTTACCTGGGCCCGCCGGAGAGTTTCCTTATGGGCAGGGACGAGGTGGGGAAGTGTGATAGGAAGAGCTTCAGGGATGTGCCGGGAGCACTGGGGGCTTCGGGGAGTGCGCTGCCGGAGGCGAGCGAGGATGGCGGGTAGGGGGCGGCGCGGCGGCGAGGAACGGGGGGTTCGCGCGTGAGCTGTCGGCGTGCTGGGCGTCGTGGCATGGTCGGCCATGTAGGCCCTCGTTAGGCGTCCGACGTCCGCTATATCCTTCTTAATCGTAGTCTAATGAAGTTGTCAGGTGGCCTCGAAGGGTCTTGAGGAAGCAGTCTCGCCTGGTGGCTTGTGTAAATCTCTCCTATCTAGTCCTACATATGTAAAGAAACCCCGCGACTGGATAGTCCCGGTCCTAACGACACACACGCCCGCCATAGATGATGAATCGGCGGCTATATCTCATCCCACCACAGGGACCATGTCACCAGTCCGTACAGCCAGGCTGTAGCCTACCACTCGGCCACCTCGCCCTTCTTGGGCTTCTGCATCCTGACCACCTTGTCGCAGTTCAGGAGGCAGAGCGGGTCGAAGGCTTGTTTCATCTGTGGCCCGTTAGCACCGATATCTCCAGGACCACCCCTCCAAGCGCCTAATCGAGATGATGCCTCGCCCCGACCAGGGGTCAAAGAGCAAGGAGAAACCGGGGGATAGAACATACCTTGCGCATGGCGTCGACCGTCGTCTCGCCCAGCTCGTGCGGGAGGTAATCCCTCTTCACGAGGCCAACACCGTGCTCGCCCTGTAAAGGTCAGCCGCACATCCCTCATGCCGCACTAGAAGGGGGGCCAAACTCACCGTGACCGTCCCCTCGAGCTCAACGGCCCTCTTGACCATCTTGTGCACCAGCCCCTCCGCCTTCTTCCTCTCCTTGTCATTATACATGAGGATTACTACCCCTCCCAGTTAGCAACGGTCCCGATAATCCAGAAGAAGGGCATCCAGGGGCACCCACGGTGGAAGTTGCCGTCACCAACGTGCCCCACAATCGTCCCAAACAGGCCGCTCTTCGCCATCCCCTCCTTCGTCTCCTCGATGATATCGGGCAACTTGCTCATCGGCACCGCCACATCCCCAGTCCAGACCCTCTGCCCCTCCCCCGCGCTCCCCATGGCGCTCCAAAGCGCCTCCTTCCTCGCGCTCCACAGGTCAAGCTGCTCCTCCTCATTCTTCGCAAACTCGAACGTGTTGCCACCAGCAGCCCGCGCCATGGACTTCACCTGCCCGATCTGCTCCTTCACGCCCGCCGCCGTGCCGCCGAACTTGAAGAAGAGAGTCGGCGCCTCGGCCCACCGCCGCTGCGTCGCCCCCGTGGCGTTTATGCACCGCATCTGGTTGTCGTCGAGGAGCTCCACGGCCGCGACGGGGACGCCCTCGCCCACCACCTTGGCGACGCAGCTCGCCGCGTGCCGGATGGAGGGGAACGACGCGACGGCGACGCTAGTGTGCGGGGGCCGGACAGTCACCTTTAGTGTCGCCTCCGTCACGAGGCCGAGGGTCCCCTCGGAGCCGACAAAGAGCTTCGTGAGGTCGTAGCCCGCCGAGCTCTTCCGCGGCCTCTGCCGCGTCTTGATGATGGTGCCGTCCGCCAGCACGACCGTCAGGTTGAGGACCCACTCGCGCATGGTGCCGTATCGGTAGGCGTTGGTGCCGGAGCAGCCCGTGCCCACCATGCCGCCGATCATGGCGCCCGGGCCCGGGTCGGGCGGGAAGAAGAGGTTGTGCTCGGCCAGGTGGTCGTTCAGGGCCTCCCACGCCACGGCGGGCTGCACCACGACGTCGAGGTCGTCCTTGTGCAGCGAGACGACCTTGTTCATGCGACCGAAGTCGACGCAGACGCCGCCGCGGGTCGGGGTGAAGTGCCCCTCAAGGCTGGTGCCGCCGCTGAAGCCCACGACGGGGAGGCGGCGCTGGTGGCAGATCTTCATGATGTTCGAGACGTCCTCGGTGGACGAGGGGTAGACGACTAGGAAGGGACGCTCGTCGGGCTTGGCCGGGTGGGACGACCAGGCGGAGGTGGAGTGGTGGTCGAGGTCGCTGGCGGCGGTGCTGACGTGCTCCTTGCCGAGGAGCTCGACGAAGTCGGCCCACGCGGCCTGCAGGTTCTCGACGTTGGCGAGGTGGCGCGGGGGGGTTGTGTCGCTTAGGGGCAGCGTCGAGTTGGGCTCGGGCTCGCGGGGGTAGAGGGTTCCTAGGTAGTACGACACGCCGGTGGCGAAGAGGAAGGCTGCGCCAGTCGATACTCGGTTAGCGACAAGGACCAACGTCTCCCTCCCAAGCACAGCACGACTAGCTACGCAGGGGCCGGGCACCCACCAAAGGTCATCCCCCAGTTCCTTCCCGCGGACCGCTTCTCCTGGAACTCGGCCCACCGATCCAGCTCCTCCCGCTCGCGCTTCAGCCGGTGCGCGATACTCCCCATCATCTGCCCGCGGAAGCTCCGCCCCGTCTTCTCCTCATTGGTCGGCGGCCGCGGCTCGTCGGATGCGAAGCGCAGCTGCATGCGGCCCAGGACAGACGCCGGGGTCAGGGGCCCGCGGACGCGGCGGAGGGCGAGCTGCCCGGGGCGCGCGCGGAGCGGCATCGTCTTTTGTCGGCGTGCGTGGTTTGTAGGCAGGGTGGTAGCTGGGTTGGGACGGAGCCCAGCGGTTCTCGCGGTCGCGTCGTTCCAGTGGCCTTCGGGGGTCCGGTGAGCAGGTGGAGAACTCGGGTCGGGCGAGTTGAGGTGATTGGGGTTGCGAGGGTGGTCCTGCGCGAGGGGGAATGACGTGCGGGAAGCTCCTGGCCCGTAGCTCTGGGGAAAGGAATTTTCTACGCGGCCTGGGTTCAGCGGGGATGCTGGCCTGAGGAGGGTGGTCCCCACAGTGGATTTGGGGTTCGCAGGAAAATTGCCAGTGGGGGGACCCGCCCGTTCCGGGCGCCGGGCGTATCCGGTCCCGGATTGGCCCGGAGCGGCACATATGCAACAACCCCCCCCCTTCCGGGCGAAGGGGTTGTTGGGACACGAGTGTGGGACTGCTTCCTTTGGGCTGGACTAAGTGCAGATCGTAGCGTCGTCCTGGGCATCACGGGTATTACGGAGATGAAGGGTCGGGATACGCGAGAGGCAACTCTAAGCGCAGCCCGCAGTGTGCGCGGGAGTCAATGGTACGGCTACGAAAAGGCTTACACGCACCGTCCCTAAAGCACTATGACCGCGCGACGGAGGCTCACCACTGAGCCCCTACGGCCGATACCTCCACCGCGACGGGTCGAACACAACCTCGCACTCCACCCCCCTGAACGTCCCCACCGCGCAGCTCACATCGTGGTACCCCTCCAGCCCCGTAACCGGCAACACCACATCCGAGTCCTGCTCCTCGTGCAGGTCCCACCTCCCGTCCAGCGCCCCGTCTCTCGTAAAGAAGCACTCCACCGAGATCTGCCCGTTGACTGGCTCAAACGTCATGCCGATGCCGTACGTCTCCCCCGCACGGAACGGCTGAGTGAAGGACAGTCCGCCCCACGTGTCGTTTACGTACCGGTGGCCGTCGTCGCCGTGGACAGCCATGCTCCCGCGGTGCCAGCCCGGCATCCGGAAGTTGGGGTATGGGAGCGCCGTGAAGCCCAGCGCCACGGACGCTTCTGGAGAGCTGGAGCCCCGCACGTGGACTTCATAGTAGATGGTGTGCTTCCGCCCAGTCGCGATCGGAGAGTGCAATGTCGGCGCGTAGAGCGGCGGGTACCCAATCACACATGCGTCCGGCGCGCGCCTGTCCGTCGTCAGGTCCCAGGACCCAACGCGCACGCGCTGCAAACGGCCCGTGAAGCCCCACGGTTGCATGAGCTGGATGTCGTGGTTAGCCAGCGCGGCGAGCGCGGGCGGGCCGAGGGCCGCGGGGTTGGTGAGAGGGTTGTCCTTGCACCACTGGGCGCCGCGCGCCGCTTCTTGTTCCGTTGCGTTGCTGGAGGGGCTGCGGTCCCAGCCGTCGAAGAAGGCGGGCGGCGGGGGGAAGAGAGACGTGTCGGGGACGGCCGTCTCCCAGTCGTGTTGGGGCTTGGACTCTGGAGGGGGGCCCGGCGGCGGCGCGTAGTCATGCGGAGGAGGCGGGCCGGTAGGCGGAGCGTACTGCGGAGGGTCTTGGGAAGGAGGAGGCCCCGGGGGGGGGACGTATTGTTGGGAGTTTTGCGCCGGCGGTGGCCCTGGGGGTGGTGCGTATGTATCGTGGTGGCCCGGCGGGGGGCCCGAAGGGGGTGAGTGCACGCCTTGCTGTTGGGGGGGAGGACCGGCTGGGGGCGCGTAGGTCTGTCGAGGCGGGGGACCAGAATGCGGGGCGAACTGCTCAGACTGCTGCGCGGGCGGTGCCCCGGAGACGGAGGCGTACGGGTTCCGCGATGAAAGGGGTGGCGGCCCGGCAGGAGGAGCGTAGTGCTCAGAGCCTTGCGCAGGAGGTGGCCCAGAGGGAGGCGCGTACTCGTTCCGTTGTTGATGACTCGAAGGAGACGGCGACTGCGCAGCGGAGTCCCGCCGCGGCGCCTGCGCAACCTTGTCGCCGCGACCCTCCGAGCTGCTTCTAGCAGGCCGCGCCCCAAGCGGCGCGCCGTCGCTCTCCTTTGAACCGAAGCACATGGTTCCAACGCAGGACGGGTGGCCCAACGCAGTATCCTTCGTTTTCTTTTTCTTCTTCTTTTTGTATTTATCTTTCTTTTCTTTTTCCAAGTCGGCAGCGATGATGACTCCAGGTCGCGTCGATTCGTGGGGTTCGTCGTCGTGGGTTGGGGAGGTGAAGTCTGGAGTTGTAGCGAAGTGGGGGCAAGGCAGCTGCTGGGGTGGGACAAACGCCGCTTGTTTTATGGGGCACTGTGGGGAGGTCTTGGCGGGTCGCCCTTGGGGGGCTGCGCCCCGACGCCGCGTACGATGCGCTGAGGCCCAGCCACCGGGAACGGGCCAACATGCCCGCCCGTCAGCTACATTCCCTATATCAGCCGACTCCACCATTCTTCCAACCCCCCCCCCGTCCTTGCCGTACCCCGCCCCGTCACCACCCGCTCTCCACCTCCTGCCTCCTCATACTCGCGTGGAACCGCTCCACGACCCTATCCCTCCCACTCCTCCCGTACGCATTGAGCAGCGTCTCCCTCACCTCGTCCATCCCGCCCCACGCGTCCATGTATACCAGCACAAGAAGCGTCGGGAGGTGCGTCAGCTGCACTCCATACAGCCCCGACGACGGATGCAACATGACCGCCACGGCCTCCGCCACCCGCCGGAAGTAGATGCGCGGGTCCATGTGCGCTCCGAGACACGCCGCCTCGGGCACCGACAGCACGTCGCGGAGGGTGCCGTACGTCATGATGCAGGCGGACCAGTATGTGCACAGGATGTGCGCGGCGATGAAGAGGTCCATGGAGAACGGCGCGCCCAGGACGTCGAGGGAGTAGTCTGGTTCGCTGATCTTGACCTTCGCGCGCCACGCCGCGAGGTCCGACTCGATGGCCCAGCATTTCCGGACGAGGTCCTGGCGCAGGAGCTCGCGGGCGGCGGGGTCATGCTGCGCCCTGAGGACGTCGAGGTCTTCGAGGAGGCCGGGGGCCTCGATGAGGATGTCGATGACGAGGTCCTTTGGGGTTTTGGGGGTCGTCTTCCAGGGGAGCGTCTTCCAGTCTGGGTCGCTTAGGGGCGACCTCTTCCTTGTCTGTATGAAGACGGACGTCTTGCCGCCCCCATGGGCCCAGGTCAGTCTAGGTCCACAAGGCTGGGGCGGGAGAAGGGGGGGGGGGGGGGGGGGGGGGTACGGGGGGTTAACGAAAAAACACCAACAAGGACACGGTGGGCGGGGGGGGAGGCTCATGAGATGTTGGCGGGACTTACAAGATGCAGTCTTCCGTCAGCAAAGAGCTGATGCATGTAGCCCGAGGCGTAGGTTTGGGGCGGCTGGCTCATGACGAGAGCGAGCTCTCCCGTGATGTGTTTGCACCAGTTGCCCGCCTGGGCTAGCACGTCGCGGGAATCGTGCCCAAAATGGATCTATCTCGAGCTGGGTAAGCCAAAGTCCGCCGCAACCCCCGAGAGAGAACCCACCTCATATAGGCTAAAGAGCCTCGCCGCGATGACGAGCGTCGCGTGGTCTATCCTCTTCCCATCCCTCAACGCCCCAGCCACCTTCTCCAGCGACGAGGTATAATGCCTCAACCCCTCCTCCCTATCCCTCTCCCTCCCAGGCGCCTGGCCCCTCAGCGATAAGCTCACCGCCAGAAGAATCCTCCGGATCACCGGCGACGTCCCGTAAAGCTTCGGCAGCGCGACCGTCCACCCGCCGCTCATGTAAGGCGTCGCGTTGGAGGGAAACTCGCGCGCCTCGGGGAGGTACACGCTCCAAAAGTCAGCGAGGTACCGCTCCTCGTGCGCCGCGCGCGCGAGGTCCCGCGCCGGGGCGCTACGAGGGACGACGACGACGACGACTGGTTCGGGGTCGGGGTCGGGGTCGACGCGGTACTGCTTCGCGCGGCCAGAGGTGGCGTTTAGGAAGATTGTCTCGCGAGCGTAGCCGTCGCATCTCAGGCCGGCGCGGAGGCATTGGGTGCACGAGGGGCGTTTCCGGTCACACTATTCTGGCGCTTAACATGGGCGGCTCTAGGTAGGTCTACGGAGGGGGGCCCGGGGGGGACTAGGATGAGGTCGTGATGTTGAAGAGACGAGGGGGCGTTGTTGGGACTTACGTTGCCCTTCTTCCTCTTCCGACATGTTCCGCAGCATTTGGATCGTCCCGGGACGCCCACCATGACCTCGCCTATACTCCGCTCAAAACGGACAGTCTAAAAAAAGAAGCGATAGGGACAAGAGGTCAGAGCAATCGTTGTCACGTCTCGGCGTCGGAAGTAACGGCATCGCGCGCATTGCTGCCCAAAATGGACGTGAAGGCTCCTTGGATGAAAAAACGGAGAACACGGGACTTATATGTTGTCCTTTGTGCTTCGACTACATGCGCAGCCACGGTGGAGATCTTCGCATTTGTTTCCCGACCCGTCGCTCCCCCCTGCAGGGCTGAGGAGCGCGGTATCAGATCCTTCCGTTTCGCGGGTCTTAGCGGCATTCCTCCGCTAGTCCTAAACGGGACGCATTTCCCGCGAGGACCAATGGCTTTCCAGAAACACCCGGTGCCTGGTTTACGGGGACGGACCCGGAGTCGAGGTTTGCGGCTGGGGGATCGTGTAAAGCTTGAAGGTAGTTGTTAGTGAGAATGACGACTCGACGGGGAGGCTGCCTAACAGTACCGACGCGTCGATACGAAGGATACAAGGATGTGACACATTATGCTTCTCCGAAGGATCTTACAGGGCGGCATAGCCCGCGCGGCATCTACTTTGATATCGTGTCCAGGTCGAAAAGCCCCGTGGCCCACTCGCCAGTCGGTAGGGGGTTTTCAAGAGTATATAAGGCGTAGATGTCGCGCCTTCACCTCGCCTTCATTGCTCCATCCTTTTGTGACAAACTTACTACTTTAAGCCACGCCAAGGGTATCCAAGACGCGCACATCGTCCCCTCGCCTCGCCTTCATCGCCCCCATTCTCCCATATTGAACCTGATACTCCGACACTACGCGCACTCAAACTATATCGACCACCTATCCCGGATAGCCCCCATCAGAAATGGTCAAACCAACCCGCCCCCCGGCCAACGCCTTCGTGGCAGCCGTCCGCAAGCTCTACAACCCCATCGGCTTCTCCAAGGGCTACAACTTCGTCCTCTTCTTCATCTTCGCCGGCGCCCTGATGGGCTTCACCCTCGCGCGCTTCCAGTACCTCGACTACTACGGCGTCTTCTGCAGGGAGCCTGGCATTGGCGAGTGCTACTTTTACACGAGGGGCGTGGCGGAGATTGGGCTGATAGTCCACCTGGCTGGTATCCTGCCTGCGAGTTTCCTGGCAGTGTTTCAGTTTGTTCCTGCGATTCGGCATAAGTGGATACTTGTGCATAGGGTCAACGGGTATGTCATCCTCATGCTGTCGATTGTCAGTACCGTCGGGGCCTTCATGTCGGCGCGGAACGCTTTCGGCGGGGGTCTTGAGGTTCAGCTGGCGGTTGGGGTCATCGGCATCATGTTCATTGTGAGCATGGTCTTGGCGTATATCAACATCAAGAGGCTCCAGATAGAACAGCACCGGGCCTGGATGCTGAGGGGGTGGTTCTACGTAGGTCCCCCCCGCCCCTTTTTTCTCGTCACCGAGTAATCGGAGTAATATTTCCACTAACATGTCCAGGCCGCCTCCATCATCACTCTCCGACTCATCCAGATCATCATGGCCACCATCATCAGCGCCTCCGGAGAGTACTGGGCAGTTCGCCAGTGCGCACAGGTCGACTACACTCTAGGGGAGAACGCAACGCGCGCAGACTATCCGGACTGCGAGGCGTTCTACTCGGGCGAGGACCCCTATAAGCCCACGCTAGTCAAGGCCAGCATGTCTGGGGGGAGCGCTATGACGGCCGGTGCGGCGCTGGGGGTGTCGTTTGGTCCCGCGATATGGCTGGCGTTTGTGCTGCACGCCATTGGGATTGAGGTATACGTAAGTCCTGCGAGATCCCTTGAGCGGTGTTTGAGAGAGGGGGTTTACTGACCTTGGGGGTGAAATAGCTTCGTCTAACTCCGGTGGAGCACGAGAGGCTCCGGAACGTGTCGTACCAGCGGCAGGTCGAGGCCGGGATGCGGAACCCGGGCATGGCGGGGCTTACTGCTGATAGGCTAGGAGACGCGGCTCGGTGGAAGCCGACTGGCGATGAGTCCCAGGGAATGGTTCCGCCGAAGTCCAGCAGTGGGGATGACGAGGCCTCTGGGTAGGCAGCTGTCTTCTAGACGTTTATTCCTCGCCTCGCGAGCAGCCCAGGGCTTTCGGTCCTTCTTCTACCAGTCCCTCTTGATATAGACATATAGGGGGTTCTTTATATCAGTTGTGGTTGGGGATCAAGGTAGTCCCGCGCTGAGGTTGAGGTTCGGAGATAGAACGGACAGACTGGCAGACCCTTGGCGTTATACTGATGAAAAGCGGGTAGCTTGGAAGTATGGACGAAGGCCCCTCGCTGTTTTCCTGCCGCACTCGTTTGCTTCGTGGCTACAGTGGCTACAGCCCCTTTACGCGGATAGTTAGATGATATACCCGATTCGTTTCTCAAAGGCCTATGGACAAACCTGTTCTACATCTAGAATACACGCAGAGGTCTGGATTACCTCGATTCGAAATAGGTTAGGAGTCGAATCGACACCTAATCGGTCTAGGCAGCTCAACAGCTCTAACTATATGCGCCGACAAGGCACCGGAAAAGAAGCCACAAACACACGGATCCGAGCGGTCTGTGTAACTACCTCGACCTTGTGGAAAACTCGAGACCAGCATCTTCCGAGTCAAAAAAAAACTGTTTAGCTATGATACGGCCTTAGACGGCTCTAAAGTCATTAAGAAATCCACCCATAATGATAAGACACTGTCAACTAGTGGTGTGATGGGGAGTTGTTAAAGTGTAAGTGGGCCTCGTGACTACCTCATCTGAAAGAAAACCCCGGTTAGCAAGGAGGACTGGGCGTGGCGATCCAGGTATCAATACTCATGGTGCGTGTGGCGGCAATCGGTCACTGTGGAAGGAGCCACGAGAGATGGGCTGTATGGCGCCTACAGCCTGGAGTATATAAAGGGTGGCTTGCTAGATGACCGTTTGCTCCCGTAGCAATAGCTATATCTGCTCTGTATCCTTGCTCCATTCCCCGGGCCGCCCCTTCTAACATCAAGACGTTGTTTGTGGCGAGGTTATATTAAGAGCACCTAGTCTAGTACTATCACATGCAGGTTTATATTTAGAATGCTGCGTAATAGCATGGATAGCACCCTCAACTCAGGCTGCGAGCTGCTTCGAATCGATGCCAGTCTGGGGACGGGCACTACCGTCTCCCCGGGGCGGGGCCGGGACCCGCAGCGGGGCTTCCGGATCTACCGTTCCGACTACCGACCGGCACCGACACTCTCACCGCAGGCCTCCTCGTCTTACGGCCTTTTAGAGCTGGGTTCAGGAATTGGCCTCTTTCCGCAGTCGACGGCCGCAAGCTCTTCTGCCGCCGGGCTCTTCCGAGCTTGAGGGAAACAAGCGTGAAAGAGGTTGGGGGGAAACCGGAAAGGCGAACACGAGGAATCAACGCAGGCGTACTGGGAGCGGCCGTACCCTCATTGAAGAGGGGAACGACCGCCGCCGTTTTATTCTTCCATCTATGGATGTGGGCCGATTGAGACCTGGTCACCCCCCGCCCATTGTATGACGAGATTACGGGGTCCTGACTGGGTTGACATACGACAGAATGCTAGTTGGCCAGTAGAGAGCTGCGGGCGTGAACTGTTTAATGCTGACTCGAAACGCTAGGTGCGGACCGGACTGCCCCGTGTCTCGGGATTTTAGTGGCGTGTTGATCTTGGTTTGGAGTCACGACATGTCCCATTGGACCAGCATTTAGCCATAGCGAAGGCTGACTAACTGATCTCGCTCCAGACCCCCTGCAGGCTCAAGGCGGTGAAGCGGGGAGCTGCCTGATAGGACCGATAAGCGATAACGATAAGATAACCACGACAGCAGATCCACCGACCCAGTGACCCTGGCGGCCGTACTCCCGAGGACGGGCGTCCTTCAATGACGTCCAACCAGCCAAGGTCGACTTAGCCTAACTCCGAATTCGTGCCTCCCACTGCATCTGCGTCACCGACATTACCCAGGCCTTTCGTGACTCGAATTCTGGGGCGAAAGAGGCCATCCCCATACATTTTACCCCGGCGAGACCCCTAGGGGACCAACAACTTCCCCTCATGAGCGCGGGCCCCTCGACCTAGCGCCGTTCGTCACACCATATACCACGCACCGCTCAGACCACCGACACCATGGCACCGCCCCGCCCCGAGGCCTCTCCCATGGTCTCGCTCCAGAAGGAGCTCAAGAAGATGAAGGGCGCCACTCTCTCCGCCGCCGTGGACGACGCGGACCGCATAGTCGCACTGCTGGAAGCAGCGAGGGACCAGGTGGCGAACGGTAAGAGACGGGAGACTACGATGGACTCCCGCTGGAACGGGCTGACTGACAGGCTGCAGCAAAGGACCAGCACACGGCCAGCTTGACCATGACGAAGCTGCAAAACCCGATCAAGGATAGGTTCGAGGCACTGAACCGCGACCTGCGGGACGCCTCGAAGCAGCAGAAGAACTTTGGCAAGGCCCTAGACAAGGCACGCCACCCCTCCTCGCCTATCCTCAGGACCTCACGGCTAGTTCTAACAGATGGCAGTCCCTCCCGCAGCGCCCTCTCCCCACCGAGCCCTCCGCCCTCACAGACTCCGAATCCAACATTGCAAAGACAATCGTCATGCACCTCTTCCGCGAGGGCCGCTTCGACGTCGCCACCTCCTTCCTCGCCGAGGCGCGCGCGAACAACATGCTGACCCCCACGGGCTCCGACTCGACGCCCCACGACTTTGGCCCGCTCGAGGCGCACTTCACGGACCTGTACCGCATCCTCGACGCCCTCCGCGACCGGGACCTCGTCCCTGCGATGGAGTGGGCGTCTCGGAACGCCGATGCTCTAGACGCGAATTCCTCCAACTTGGAGTTTGAGCTGAATAGGCTGCAGTTCTTGTGGCTGCTCAAGGGGCCGGAGGTCAACGGCTTGGAGGACGACGAGAGGAACGGGCTGTCCGGGGCGCTGCAGTATGCGCGGGACCACTTCTGGCGGTTCCAGGTGCGGCATGGACGGCAGATTCGGGGGCTGATCACGGCGACGCTGTACGCGCCGAACCTGAGCTCTTCGCCGTACGCATCGCTGCTGAGCATCGACTCGGCCTTTGAGGAAGTAGCACACTCCTTCGCGCGGGAGTTTTGCTCTCTGCTGAGGCTGTCAGCCGAGTCCCCCCTCCACGTCGCCGTTACCGCCGGCGCGATATCCCTCCCGCAGCTCCTGAAGTACAACCAGGCCACCAAGGCGCGCAAGACGGAGTGGACGAGCTACGACGAGCAGCCCTTTGAGACGCCTCTCCCGCGGCGCATGGTGTACCACCCCATCTTTGTGTGTCCCGTGCTGAAGGAGCAGACCACGGCGGCGAACCCGCCGATGATGCTGCCCTGCGGGCACGTTGTTTGCAGGGAGGCGCTGAAGAGGATGATTAAGGGGTCGAGGTTCAAGTGTCCGTATTGCCCTGTTGAGGGGGTGTTCAAGGACGCCCGGGAGATCAAGATGTAAAGCCGGGGAAACCCGGTATGGTGCCGTGTGCGTGGCGGGGCTGAAAGCCTGGGGCTCGCGTATCACGGTGGGGTAGCCGGTGGGAACGAAGTGTCTTGTTGCGAGGGCGGTCTTGGGGGCTGGGAGTGGACTAGCTGGCGAACATCATTGGTTTTCTTCCTCTTCTTTTGGTGAGGCGTTTGGGGTGTCAAGGGTTAGGCGAAAGCGGAAATCGTCATGTAGACTGGTTATCTATCTTTCTTACAGTAGCACTCGCTGTACAACCTTTTTAACTATACCAAGACATCTTCATCCACGTCCCAGGTGTTCTGCGGAAAAGTCACAGATGCCGTATATCTTGCTCCTAATGCTTCTATCTATCCGCTGCTACCCCCCATCTTTCGGATGCGAAGATAGCGAGGTGAAGCCATTAGCATGCTCAAGACTACGCGACACGAGCGCCCAAAGTCGGGTTCAAAGAATATATTGAATGAACGGTCTTAAGGGGGTATGTCCACGAATCGCCAACAAAACAACAACAACACACATCTGCGCAGTCTCCAACGGGACTCGCCATCGCAACGCTTCCTCCACTGGCTACAAAGGAGAGCTATTCGAGAAAATGCTAAATGTCGTCTTTTTCTCTCCTCTTCGGATCCCCCGAGATCCGACATAGAGTTGAAAATGTCGAAGATGAGATTTGAAAACAAAAAAAAAATGAATCAAAACAAATTCGTCAGTCATGGCCTCTTTTGTACACTCCCCCCTCTCCAACAGCGGCATGTAAAATCGAGAAATATCAATCTTTGTTTCCGCTATCCTCCTCCACTCGTTCTCCCTTAATCAATCGTCATCCGACTAGGAACAGCCGGCTGCTTCATCTCACTTAGACTGATAGAGTTCATCTCGGCACTCTTCTCCTCGTCCCTCCCCCGCGCGCTAATGAGATGCTGCTTCAGCCCCTTGCCAAAGTTCGTCATGCAGATGATGGCATTCGCAATCGTCAGCAGGATCAGCAGGATCGTAATGACGGAAAAGGCCGAGAGCGACTTGCGGACCGGCCGGTAGAGCGCCTCGGTGTGCGGCTGGTAGATGCGGACGAGCTTGAAGATGAAGTAGGTCAAGGCGCCGAGGTAGCAGATCATGACGAGGAGGGTGCCGAAGGTGTTCTCGCGGCGGACGAAGAAGGCGGCGGCGATGAGGATGACGATTGTGATGGGGATGACGGCAATGGTGAGGCCGAATTCGAAGTCTTCCGGCTGGTTGTTGACGACGACGAGGAACTGGACCATGAAGCCGAGGAAGAAGAAGAAATCGAACTTTAGGAGGGCGATGTAGATCTGGGGTACGTTAGCGCTGTGCTCCTAGAGTGTCTCGAGAGCCGGGGGGGGGGGGGGGGGGGGGGGGGGGAAGCCCAACGGGTTCGCGATCGTACGTCGCAATCTTGTTTTTTATATTTTATAAACCCTTGTTCTTGGTCTGGGGCCGGTTCTGGACCTCGATGCGTTCGAGCCTGCCGAGATGAGGGCTGGTGGCTGTGGAGAATCAACGGGCGGGCATCGGGGTCGTAATACAGTCCGACGCGAGTCGGTCTCGCGGAGAAAAAGCCCGACTTGGAGACGGGAGGTGTCAGGAGCGAGTGGGCGCTTGACACTCGGCCGAGTCGGCGGCCCCCCTTTTTTTTACTTCTAGTCTTGTTCGCCCGGCAGTATCGTGGTGCCGCGCGGGAATCGATGGAGCGGGTGTGTGGGACCCGCTTGAGGAGGGACGATCGTCTGTCACATCACGGATTGGTGTCGTGGGGTGGAGGCCATGTTGGTGTGACTCGTGGTCTGGCGTTGCGGCTGTGAGATGGGAAATCAAGTGGCGTGGATGCTCGGATGGGGCGCAATGGCCTTGCTTGAGCAGAGGTCGGACGTCGCCGCGATGAAGCCTCGAGACTATGCGAGGCAGTTGAGCAGCAGGACGACGCCACCGCGCATCCAGATCACACCTGGCTCATAAGGCCGACAACGCAGCGGACCTCCAACTCCTACCTCGGCACAATCGCTCTCGGTCTCATCGGGGATGGCAGCAGCACCACTCTCCCCTCAACCCCCAGCCCGCGCAGTCCGTGAACAAGCCCGGATCTGATAGCTCACATCCCTCCTTCGCGGGGTCTGCCCACAGAAATGTCGTGTCACCCCGCAGGCCCAAGCCAAGTCGGCGCCACCATGGGGTTTCATGCTGTGCTTGTGTCGTCTCGAAGCTGGATTGTTCCGTGATGGGCGTGAGAGGTTACCCGGGAGCTTGGTCCCCGGTTGGCAGGTCCCCTGAGCCTGGAAAGGCCGACAATGTCCCAAGGCGGCTGCGGCGGGGGATCTACGGGGCAGTGATCCCAAGGCATTGCTTGAGATTACCGGATGGGGGCGAAGGTCGGCCCTTTTGCGGAGCGCACCAACACGGCATCCCGGGTCCTCGTCTCCGGGGTCGGGGCGATGGTTCCCCACGCGGGGATCGCCACCAGCGCCCAGCAGCCCTGAGGGTTCTCCGTCAGTCTGTGCGTAGTCGTCTCCGCCCCTGCCCGGCACGGCTCGATTTGCCTCGCTCATTCAACGTCTAAGCCCGTGTATACGAGTCTCCTTTGGCTCCTTACATCCAGCTCCCGGGTCAAGACTTCGCTGGCCAAACCGGATACCCCGTTTTTGCAAACTCACGAGGAGCATGACAGCTTACCAAGTCACTGTCATCTCACGCGCCGAGTGGGGTAAGGGCGTTCTACGAGGCCCGGGCATGTCAGCGCAGACCGTAACACCAGCCGCCAGGCCTGAAGCGTAAACCCACGTCCCACGACGCGGAAAGGGGCAGAGGCACCCACCCGGCTGGCCTCTCGACGTGGAGTACTCGCCTTGGGGAAGAATACCTCGCTCACAAGACGAGTCCCGTCTATAGTCTCGATTCTAGAAAGATCACAAAGCAGACAAGCGCGCTAGAAAGGAGCCACTGAACGAGGAAGCGCAGAGCTCCGGCCAGCACCCGGTTCCACTCCCAAAACGCCCGTGGCACGACACGTCGCAGCACAACGCCACCGGCAGCCCGCGCCTCCCGGACGGCCGAAACGCGTCGGGGGGGGGGGCCTAAGCGATGAAACGAACCGGGTGGCGGGGACGTGGTACTATCGGTCCGCGTGGCAGCTGCGGACCTCGCCGGGATGGACGTACTCGCTCATCTACTGGCCGTAGGAAGTTGCCATACAGTCCCTCGAGGCATTTCAGTGTAGTCTACTTGACTCGATAAATCTCACCATATGATACACAACACCAGCACCCCCGGGAACAGCCAAGCCCATCTCTGACATGATAGAGGAAGGTAGGTGATGGGCGGTTACCAGGGTCCTCACCGGCGGTTCCGCAGGTGTGACGCGGCTACCGGCAGTCCGCTCGCCAGACAAGGGAGCGCGAGGCCTGCCGTGTGACGCGAGGGAAGGCTCTAGATGCGGGCTAGACGAGCGACGTCTGTCCCTTGATGTTTGCTTGCCACTGTGCTTCACTGCCATTGGCCGAGGGGCATGGTTTCTATCGCGTAGGGGGGCTGGGATGATTTGCGGGGATGGGTATAAGTGGATTGTTATGTCGCGGACGTGCAAGAGTAGTACAAGACTGTCGCGTACAGTTACTCGTCGTCTGTTCCACTATCGTAGGAGGCAGTTACTAAGTCCTCGCTTGCGTAGTTGGGTTCCAGACGGGTCCTAGAGCCGTCCTTGTCCAAGATTGATAGCTCCGGCGGCGAGTTCCTCGAGACCCGCCGACGTAAAGCTAGCGATGGCTCATGGTATCCCGTTCCGCCTATCCAAGCGTAACTTGCCCCCGGTGTCACCTTCCAATCTCACCGAAACCATGACCTAGTAGATGGCACACGGAGCACAGTGGCCCTGTTACGGAGATGCTCGGAAACCTCCCCTGCGGTCCGCTAAACACGGGGGTTTGCGTCCTACGACGCGGCTATTCTGCAGCTAAAGCCCACCTTGTCAAAGGCTAGACATTAGAGTTAGGTGGGGCGACTGAAAGAGGTTATAAGCCGGGCGAGGTCCCTCACGTTGGGCATGAGAGACGAGCGAAGGTTGGAGGCATGGACGACCTGGATGTCGAGCATATGCCGTCTTCTAGATAGCCATCGCCTGCCGTTAGAACAAACACCTCCCATCCCCGACGTTTCTAACAAACCATCCCAGATAGGCATCACGAGACCAAAAATCAAATGAAAACCGGCTTGAAATTCCTGTATCCATCCCTGAACCCAACCCACCTCCATCCCAACAGAAGGACACAAACCCCTAAGCCTCGCCCCGTGTTTTTTTTTCCCCAGTTCATCCTCCCGGCTTGTATCACAAGCGAATGTCCTACACTAGCCCGAAATTCCCGTCCCTCTAGACCGGATACCACAACAAAGAAGAAGAAAGAATCCGCAAAGATGGAAAAAAGAAAAAAAAAAAAGAAAAAAAAAAAAGACCGCCGCTTGGGCGTGGCAAATGGAACGAAACTGTATAACATAGAAAATTCCGAGGTATTAAAGTATATACCGGTAACCTGTCCCGTCAAAACAAAGTGCTGGGAGATGTGAAAGTAAGTGTTGTGTAGCTGGTAGTGGTGTAGTTGTAAAGGGGGTAACTCCGCGTTGTAGGAAGGAAAAGGTTGTAAAAAAAAAAAAAAAAAAAAAAAAAAAAAAAAAAAAAAAAAAGAAAAAAGGCAAGCGCTATATAAAGAGGCCCCCGGCAGCCCATAGCTCCAATATCAAGGGCACCGCCAGCCCGTTAAATCACCAGAAGCGAGGGAACCAATAGCGATAGAAAGTCCAGCAACCCTCGCATCCAAGACGTCAAAACGCCGTAAACGCACAAACTCCCCGGTCTAGAGCTCAGCACCTAGACCTCAACAGCCCGCGCACCCGCATCCCCCGCGTACGCGGGCATCTTGCTCCTCGCAAACGACATCACCACCTCGCCGATGTACGCAAAGACGCCGGGGAAGCGGTTATACAGCAGCGCGCACATGACCACCACGAACAGCGGAATCTATCACCACATGTTAGCCTTGCGTTCAGCTGCAGAAAAACGACAGGTTAAGGGGGGGAATACATACCCATATCATGAAGAGATTCTTGTCACTGCTCAGCCTCTTGAGCTTCGCCTCGTGCGCCCGGAGTATATCCCGCTGCTGCTCCTTCGTAATGGCGTTCTTGCGCCCAATCTTGAGCACGCCCAGCCCTTCCGCCTTGGCGCCGGGTACCTCCTCCCCATCCTCCGTAATCTCGAGCTCGGCCTCCGCCTCTTCCTCCAGCGCCGCGTCCGCCGCGGCCTTGACGTCCCTCCCCTGCATCGCGAGCGCCTCCTCCGCCGACTTGGCCTTGGAGTCCTGCTCCCGATCGGGGTACAGATCCTCGTACGAGGGTGGCGGCATCGCGTCGTTGACGCCCGATGACCGGTCCCACCAACCCCTGATGCCCATGGCCCTCTCCGTCTCGGGCGTCTCGGGGCGCTGGCCCATCCCGGGCATTAGGGCCGTCAGGCGCCGCATCAACTGCGCGTAGTAGAGCGGCGCCTGGTCCGCTTGCGCCCCCATTAGAGCCGGCATCTGTGGCATTTGGGGCATCTGTGGCATCTGTGGCAGGTTTTGCATGTAGAGGCCCATGGAATGCTGGAACTGCCTGAACGCGGCGGCCGCAGCGTTGGGCGAGGGAGGCGCCTCGGCCTTCTCGCTGTCCTCCACGGCCGGTACCGCGGCATGAGCGTGAGTCCCATTGGCGTGGACGCTCGGTCTCCGCATGTCGAGATCGCCCGTCAAACTTTCCCGCTCCTGAATTTCCTCATCGCCATCGCTAGACTCAAGGGACGAATACTCGATATCCACATCGTCGCTCGCACCCTCGCATGAGGTCATCGGCGCGACTGGGCCCCAGAGCGAGTTCAGCGACGTCGAGCTGCCAGGCGCACTACGGAGAGAGCTAAGGCTTCGGCTCCTGGTGCGACGAGCCGTAGCCCTGCGAAGGACATCGATGACTTCGCCAGAGCGCGCCACGTCCACCGGAGTCAGGCCCACACGGCTCGCCGCGGTCGGGTCCGCACCGGCCAAATGGAGCCTCTGGACGATCTCCGGGTGGCCGTTCATAGCCGCGATATGCAGCGGCGTAAATCCGCTGTTGTCTGTAATGTCCACGCTGGCGCCGCGCGCGAGAAGGACAGCCGCGAGACGATGGTAGCCTCGCGCACAGGCCAGATGCAGCATCGTGTGACCGGAAGAATCCTGGTAGTTCCATTGCGCCTGGTTGGGGTTGTCGTCCAGATCGATCAGCTTCAGGCACTTCATAACTTGCATCTCGAGATCCATGGCCGGCGCCGAAGAGCTAGCCGTGTTCCCATATCCCTGACTAGACGAGGTGCCCCCGCGACCTCCATTCTGGTGCGGCGGAAGCCCGCGATGGTTGAGAATGCTCATAGCGAAGTTCTTGACATCACCCAGGTTGCCGTTCATCTTCCGGGCAAGGACTTCCATGGCCGACCGGAGCAGCTTATCCTCCTCGTCATCCACGTACGTAAACTTCTCAGGGTTGATCAGGCAATGCACCCCAGACTGGTGCTTGGGGAACGTGACCGTCACCTCGCCGGGCACCGGCGAAGCCGGGACCACGCAAACAAGCAGGTTAGGGCCCCAGAACCAAGTGCCCGACGCCTTCTTATCCCCGAACATCACCTCCAGCGCCCTGTGGAACCCTTCGCCCAGCACAGTCACCTCATAGCCACCCATCTTAGAACCCTTCTCCGGGATGATCCGAGTGATGGTCGGGTACTGATGGCCTCGGGCCTGGGGCAGGTTGTCCTCCACGGGGTTAAGACCGGCGAGGCCAGTGGCAGACGCGGGCAGCAGGTGGGAGAACTGGGCCTGTAGGGCCGCTGCGCTAATGGTATTGTTGAGTCCGCTGGGGCTCGGGGCGCGGCTTGCATGAGCGGACTGGCTGGCAGAGAATCGTTGTCGAGCAAGCGCCTCGGCGTTGGCGTTGGCTGCCGCCGATGGGAAGAGCGACGGGTCATCGATGCCAGGCGTCGACGGCGCCGTCCCGAGGAGGTTGGCCCGGGCTGTCGGGCTAGCACTACTAAAGAAGGAATCCGAAGGGTTAAAAGTTATGGGTCCCGGTGCGAAAGGCGACGGCGTGGCGGAATGCATCTCAGAGATTTGGCGCGGAGGTGACACCGTCGTCGCGGTGTCCAGCGGCGTCATGGCCATGCTGACCGGTAGTTTACCGGCGCTGGACTTCCGCTTCTTGGCAGGCGCGCCAACGAGGCTGTTCGGGGACGCGGGCCGAGAGAAAGGTCTCGTCTCGGCGGTCGGTAAACGGCGGTGGGCAGACTGAGGTCCGGCTTGCAGCCGACCCATATCCGTCACGGACTCCGCCGTTTTAAAGGCCGTTGACTGCGTGACCCCATTAGGTTTGGGCGGTGTGGACGCGGGCTTCATTGTGCCCGAGGATTTCGCAGCGTTGTTCATCGACGGCGGAGCAACATGGTTCTTGTGGTCGTCCGTAATCATGATAGAGGGAGTCAGCTCCTGGGCGAGCACCCTCCCCATGTGGTCGCGTATGGTGAAGATAACCTGGAATCCCGTCTTCTCCTGCTGGTGACGGCAGTAGCATGCGATACGCATGGGTAGCTCTACCACTGTGCGCCCCGTGAGGGGGTCAGGCTTGGGGAATTCCTTAACCTCGTGCGTGTTGAAGACGACAACGCGCCTCCACTCTTCGCCCTTCCATATCGCTTCCTCCTCCGGCTTCTTCACCTTCTTCCGCTCCGACCTCTTCCTTTCTCGATCGATACAGTTGTTGCAGATCCAGACCTCCCCACCCTTCGAAGGCTTATCCGCGTCAGTGTCCTCCTCGGGCCGAGGGTCTCCAAAGCCAGAGTTCGGCCCTTCCAGAGCTCTCTTGAACGCCCGCTTCCGCGACTCCTCGTTCTCCATGGCGCTGGTGCAAACAAGCATGGTGTGCAGGTCCAGGGTATCCGGAGAGCAGGCGTAAGGCTCCTTGGACCAGAGCTTCGCCTTGGAGATGGTGTGTTTTGGGAGACGCAGCTTCGCGATGCCCGGGGGGAGCTGGCCGAATAGCGTCTTGAGATGGATCTGGGTCTCGACGCGGGTCCTAGGCGGCAGGCCCTCGGTATCAAATGACAGGAAGGGCGCGGTCGAGTTTAGGCCATGCGGTATTGGCATGAGGTTGGAGTAACGGGCCAGCATCATCGGCGAGTGAGCAAACGCATGAGCCATGGGATTGGCGGCGTTTGCAAACTGCTGCTGCCAGCCCTGTGATTGCATGAGGATCTGCGTGGGATCGGTGAAGTCCATCGGCGTGTGGAAGTCCATGGGGGCGTTCGGCGACGATGCGTTGCTCTTGATGAAGGACGTCGAGTGCGGGGAGACTTCCCTCGAAGGCCCCTGGAACGATATTTGCTAGGACAAGTTAGGAAATAGACGGCCTCAAAGATAACGGAGGGTTACATACAGATCTGCTCTTCAGATGGCTCTTCGCGGGCTGGGTGGGTCGTCGATTCGGCGTCGGCTGAGGCTTCGGCTTGTCAATCGGGCTACTAGGAGCCCTCTCGAAATAGAACGACTGGTTCATGAATTCGTCGGGGTCGAAGTGACTGTCTCCGTCGAATGGAGGGGTGTCGAACGAGGGGGACTGGAGGCTCGGGGTTTCCATTATCTGGTCGGGCGAGACCGTGCTGTGCGGCGCCTCATCCTCCATCGTCACGTCGTGATGCGCATCGGCCTCCGCCGCCCGGCCCTTTGACGACGAACCGCTGCTCGTCCGTTTCGAAGAAGAGGAATCCGAAAGCGACTCCTCTAAGTAAGTGTCCTGCAGGGCAAACGCGGCCGAGTTTTCCTGCTCGTCGAGGAAGGCATTATGACTATTCGATATCGACTTGGGAAACGTGCTCAACGCCGACGGATCCAGTGTCTGGTCCTCGTCTAGACCATCGGGAATCCCTTGGAATTGAAAGATGTCGTTGGCATCCAATCCCAGAAACGAGAGATCCGATTCCTCTTCGGGGCCCATGGTGAGCGGTTGGGGAGTATGGTCGGCCGGACAGAGCCAACACCGACGCGTGGCCTCGTTTGGGCTGGTGACCACTTGTCGATATTTCGCTCGGGCTACCCCCTAATCGCGGCGGAAAATGCTCAGCAAGCCGTCTTTATCGTCGTCGACGTAAATCGCTGTGGAATCCGGGTGTTGGGCTTCGAGCAGGCGGTGGACGAGATCGGCGGGCGGTCGAGTGACAAGCGAGCGCGGTTGGTGGCGGGGGCGATTTGCAAACAAGAAAGGCGGCCCGGTCGGGGCTTCTCTCTTGCCGAATTGATAGACTGGTATTTGTGCGGTTCGGAGCCCGACGGAAAAGGAGTGCGAAAAGGAATGGTGCGCAAGGAAGGCGAAAGGCGGGAGTTTGGTCGGCGCGGGAAAATTGAGAGTCGGCGCTGGACCGTCGAAATTGCGAACGGGACGACTTAGGGGAGAGATAGATAATTGAGTGACTTGAGGCGGTCGCTCTTTGGCTGGGACGAACGTTAGTGGTGGCCGGGGTACTTGTCGCCAAGTCTCTGGTTTGGGGGGGGCTGACGAACACAGTCAGGGTCTGATACCCCACGAAAAAAGTAAGTGGACCAGGGTCACAAGGGGGGCAACAAGTCGCTGCCTAAAAACAGCAAAACGAGATTGAGAAGAAACTGGTAAAAAAAAGACCTTATGAAGAGTCTTAAATGGAGCGAGCACGTCGTGAACACATTCGAGCAGGCCGGGTACTGGCATGCATCAAGCGCATAGCTTCACGGAGGGCGGACAGGTCCGGTTAATATTCGGATACGTGGCCAAAACTGGGGTGTTCTCTGAAGGGGTCACATTGCCTCCTTCGATACCGGAGCGGATTCGGCGTCTTCTACAAGCAGAAGCCCAGCCTTTGCATGAGATCTGAATCATTCGCGTTCTGGCTCCCACGCGTCAGACTTAGCCCGTAATCCATCAGCTCCATGACTTATCTCTCTCGCGTTGTGGCTGGAGACAGCGGAGGCGCGACGCTAGGGCGGTGACGCAGATCGAGGTACCTCGCGTCCTCGGGCATGTACTTTCCCTCACCGAGTGCACTACCGTATGCATCCGGCGACAAGACTGTGGAGCCTCCTCAAATCAGGCGCAGGATACATTGTCATGACCGAGACCCCGCCGTCCCCGGCTTGGCCGGTGCTGTTCCTGACCCGTATCCCGCCACGACAAGCGGCGCCGGCCGGGGACACATTTCAAGCCAGTCTGGGGAACAAGCCGGGGCACCGCACCGAGCGGGAGGAACATAAGACGCCATCGGCCTGCGATAGCGCCCACGCCACCGATCCCTCGCTGTTCGGTTCGGTTGCACGGCGTCCCCGTCGCGAAGGCGATGAAACAGCCCCTCGCGGATGCACGACGCACCAGGCACATTTTCCCCCTTCTCGAGTGGCGTAGTTCTAGTTCAAGGGCCGGCGATACCACGCAAAAAGGAGGTTGGGCATAATCTTGGGGGAAGACGGGATGGCGTGATGGCCCGCCCGGCGCCGAGGTAGGGGGCTGATGCCGCGGGAAGTGACGGAGGGCGGATCCTACGTCCGCGGAACAGACGCGGGGGCCTAGGTGATGATAGCAGTAGGAGGCCGGGGCCGGGCCGCTGAGGAGATAACTCTGCATGCCGTCGCCCGCTCGGCAACCTGGATGGTCGGTTGGTTCAACCGGCCTCGGCGGGCGTCTGTGGCGCCGGGCTTCCGAGCTTCGGTGCTAGATCCTCTCCAGATAACCTACGCGCGGTAGCTCTACATATATACAGGCATTGGCAGACCTAGACTGACACTGATGTCGTACGCTAGATAACCTTTCCACGCCGAACCTCTTTATTGCCGGCCACTATCATTGTGTCGAATATTATCAGGGTGAGCACACTGGACGCCATCTTATCTGGAACATACTCACCCATGTCTGTGGGTGTGCTCACCTGCGTGTCTCAGCAACGCCTATGTCTGCTTCCTGTGCCACGCTACCTTCCTTTCTATTTGGCCAGAGGCTCCTTCTACTGCATGAGGGCTGTTCACTCTCGGATTACACAATCGGCAGCCGCGCTTAACATTCCCAATGTCGTCGCCGAGACTGCGCTGATCCTTAGGAAATACATGGCGACGAGTCAAAGAAGCAGTACATGCCGAGGCATTACTGCATATCATTTTCATTTTTCTCCTGAAGGACAAATCCGAGGTCGTTCCTCGCAGGGTACTTCAGTCGGGAGAAGACGGGTCGAACCAGGGCAGTGCAGGATATATCATGCAATCCGCTTAGAACGGAAACTCGCCGAGAGGCACACTGCGGCGCAACCCGTTCCTAGATTTGTTGACTGACACACCTGAGATCGACAGACTGCCGACCTTCTCCTTTGCAGCTGGCTTGCATGCAGAGTTCCTCACGCCTATTCTGAAGCTCCAGTTCCGGAGCTGGACCGGCTCGTCGTTGCAGATATGAAAGCATACATCGAATCCACGCATATATGGATTCTATTCTGCAACACTCATATCAGCACCTATTGGACATGCAACCCTCACACTCCAACATACCATCCGCTAACAAAAGTAGAATATATGTATCAAAGGTATCTATGAACTACCACCCTTATAAAGCCCCTACACACTTTCCTTTATCTGCCGTTTTTGTTTAAAAGAGAAGTAATCCACCGTCAGGTAGAGAACGGGAGAAAAATATAAGAGGGGGGGAACATGCGCGGGGAGGGGAAGAGATATAGAGATATGCAAGACTACAAGAGGTCTAAAGGAGAGCCGTGCCAAGGGTGATAGTTTGAGAGGGTAGGGGGGGGCAAAGCTGGCTTATGCACCGCCACCGGGTCGTAAAATCCCCGGTAGCTAGGTGGTGCTGCGCGACTCGTAGACGCTCGGCCCTGTTATCCATGGCGCAAAGGTACAGGCGGAGGAGACGATGGTGGCGGGCCCACTTATGTGGTGCCGGCCTCCTTGGCCTCCGTCTTCACCGCGGCCTTTCCCTTCTCGGATATGGCCTCACCCTTCGTATCCTTTGCATCCACGTCCTTATCCTCCTTCTTGCTCTCCTTGGAATCATTTGTCCTCTCCGTGTCCTCCGTATCCGCGTCCCCCGCGTCCACCGCCGCAGCTGTCCCCTTTTCAGCCTCCTCTTCCTCTTCCTCGTCGTCCTCGATGTCCTGGTTGTACAGCTTCTTCATGGCCCTTCTCACATCGCTAAAGTCCGAGCGCAGTACCTTGAGGGTGTCGGTGATGCGGTTGAGGCACAGGTCGCCGTCAGGCTCGGGCGTGCCGTCAACGTTCTCCTTGGAGCCGTACCGCTGAATCTTCTCGCAATTGTCCCGGATCTTGATCAAACCCAGTGTCGCCGACGAGCCCTTGAGGTAGTGACCCTGGTGGGAGAGCGCCTTCAGGTCCTTCTCGGCTCTGCGGCCCGACAAGGGGGGTTGTGTCAGTGAGAAAGTTTGGTGACGTCACGGGTTGGATGGTGAGGGGAGCTCCGCTGATGTGCATGAAAGTTAAAACGCACAGGCCCCCATATCCGAAGGCAGCTGCATACCCCAGCGGAAGGACATGGCGGTCTAGAACGCCATGACGGGGATGCCACATCAAATGTGGAAAAGAGTGCGAGGACAGGGAGTAGGTGGGCAGATGGGCGGTCTAGGGGAATGCTGAAACGTACAGGCTCCCTTCGATCTTTTCAAAAGTATCCTTGGCCTGGTAGAGGAACTCGAAGACTAGAGCGCGGCTGAACTCCCTCTCGTCGTCGTCGTCCATCTCGAGGATCTGCTCGAACGTCGGGACGTCGATGTCATTTTTGAGGTCCTTGAGGATAGTAGCGAGCGACTGGATCCGGAAGAATAGGCGAACTTGTCAGCTTCAAGGGAAGAGCAACGGCGCGCTATTTCAACGAGGTTTGGCGACAAACATTGTCTTCTGACTTGGACATCTTGTCTTTGTGTATGCGGGGGCGCTGCCGCGGTGTGGCGAGTAGCGCGTTTCGTGGGCAGGTGCTGCGTCTCGCGTGGGAGCGGAGGTGGTGGCGCGGCGGGGGAGAGAGTTCGGACACGCTCCGGCGAAGCGGGGGGCTGTCGGGAGCGGTTGGCAGCAGCGGTGGGAGCTGGGTCGATCAGAGGTCCGAAGGTCAAGTGGACACAGAAGAAAAAAGGAGCTTCGTTCTCGGGGTTAGCTTACTTGGTTTAAGAAGGGTCGTTCTGGTGCATGCTTTGGAAAAGAAAAAGGATTAGGCGGCCCGTGGCGTGAAGGTGCACGCCGAAAATCCTTTTGGGAATGACGCAAGTGGTAATCCAGTGCCGCTAGAGGTGGCCAGCGGCGGGAAAAGGACGCCAGGCGGAGATGGGCCCCAGGCTTGCCAAGAATATAATGTCGGTGCTTAACAATCACACTGCGGGAGTAGAGGGAGAAACGAAAACGACGGGCATAGCTTCGTACCTGTGGCTTCGGGAACTGGCGAGACAGCGTATAGCTCGCTCGGGATGGTGGGATCGGAGACGAAACCGGTGAGGATGTTGACGGGCAGGCGTCGGCCGATAATATCGAGCTATCGGGAACTGAGGGGATTGCCGAGTTGGGATGAAAGGGAGGGGGCGGGGTGTGGGGTGGGCCTGTCTTCTTTCGATTCGACAACGAAGAGCGTGCAGCTCTTGACGGATAAAGGGTTTGTGTTGGTGTGGTGACGCGGGAATGGGTGCAAGGGCTAGGGCGCTTCCAGGTAAGGTCCAGTCGAGGAATCAGTCGTGTTACCCGTCTCTTTTGCTGGCGGATGAGAGCTGAGTCGAGCCGTGTCCCAAAGTCGGCGGGGGCGTGATGAGGGGTCTAGCGTGCTAAAATAAACGGCGGCAGGTGGGGGATATCAGGACAAGTCATACAAAGTTCCGAAGGTACGGGGCCTGGCGCCAAGCTGCCTCACGCCACGCCAGCCATTCCCACGGCGCGTCGTCGGATGTACCCCAAGATACAAAACCGCCGCGGCGGGGCCGCGCCCGGAGATTGTGTATACGGACAGTACTGTCTACCCAACTGTGACGCGAGAAAGTTGCCAAGCGGGACCTTGCTGCGGGCTTTGGTCCCATCCCAGGACTCGATGGTGCCCCGACTCGCAAGCAAACCTGCTTTCGTTGGCGTCGATCAACGGGGCTCGCGTGCCCGGGGACTGGGTCTGGTCAACGGCCAGGGATTGTGAAACAACCTAACGGCCTTGAATCCCGTACAAGGCCCAGTTGACAAGCAGGGTCTCTTGCCCAGGGCGCTCATCGTCGAGCTGTATTGCCAGGAGATACCGGCATGGATATCACAATCTCTACAGTCGGCCCTCCACTAACAAGTCGAGCCCCATCCCAAATATCTCAACTCAGCGCACCAATCACCACCCTTTCCGGAACGGATAGCGGATCTCAGCCCACGACCCCTACACCAGCCGAGACAGAATACACTGACAATACTTACAGCTAGCTGTCTTGAATGCACAGGGGTCCTACCACACGTCCTCGACGTGACACAGCAGCCAACCTCCGGCAACCTTGCAGTATGTTATGATACCAGCGCGTGGCTTCCGCGCCGGGCGTGCTCGTCCACCCAACTGAGCACGAGCCTGTACTGGCTAGTACCCGCAGCCAATATGGCGGCGCCCGCGGAGTATCCTTAACTCCATATTTGCGTCCCCGCAGCCAGAGCCGGCGGGTACAAGGGTTGGCTCCCTCAGCTCGCTGTTGAGGCGGGCAGCTGATTAGCGTGGGAAACATCGCGGCAGGGTCCAGACCTCTCTCAGACCAGATGCGCCAGTCCGGAATAAGGGTATCTGATATCAAGGGCCAAGGGTCGAAGAACCATGTAACGGTGTGGAGGACCCTTCATCTCGAAACACTAGCTTGAAAAACGAGGCTTCGCGGGGTTTCTCTGGTACGTCTTCACAGCCGCCGATCCTCGTTTTAATGATGGCAGACGACGCTTGACAAACAGCCTCAACATCTCAGGTTCCGCCCTCGTTTAGTTCCACATCCCCCCATATCTGTAGTAGGGTTATATCTCATGACAGCCCCGAGCTTGGGCCGATGAAGCTTAGATCGGGGACCGGGGCTGTCGTGCGACGTCCCACGAGACTCACGGGCCAGAGCTGGGGACAGACCCGACGTCAAAGTCGGGAATCAGCCCTTCCAGGACGGCGGAAGGGGCCTCCATACAAAGATATTGCCCCATCCTCCGCCCGCACACGCGGAAATGCATGGGCTGTAAGACCGCAGGCATTTCCCCCCATGCATATACTGCAAACCACGGAACAGATGACAACAACGCGCCGTGCTTGGCGCGCCCAGGCCCCGTGATAGGCGGAGTCGGAGCACGAAGCAAGGCGGACGGGCTCCCACAGCCTTGGCGGGCCTGCAACGACAGCGGCCTGTCCCATCAGTGGCGAAATTAGGACCTTCCGGACCGGGAACCGCTGCTGCCCCAGAAGCGTGTTGGTGCCTTCACGAGGTGGTCGGAGATACTTGGGGCATGACACTGGAGCGTACCGTAAAAGGAATGGAGCGGCAACGCAGGAACACTTGGCCTTGCCCGAAGCCGTAGGGATCATCCCGGCACGTCGTTGAGATGACAGCCCGTGACGGGAGCTGAAGTGGTCTAGTACACGTAGCATTGGAAGGAAGCAAAGAAGAGCCTAGCGCTTCGATGGCAGGAGGACCACCGGACGCGGGTGCTGGGCCCCACTAATTCTACGGCGCTGTTGACGCTGACGAGAAGGGGTTAACAGTGGACGTGTCGAAATTTACGATGTGCTGAGGGTTCCACAGTTACGTCATTGCGTGCCGTCAACCGAGTCGCGTCATGCGGCCTGTCCGCGCGAGGTACAAGACTATTGCCTCTGGGGAGGTATCAACAGCGGACGGTGGTAATGGACAAGCAGATATCGCTGTCGTGGGTCTCAGTTTGTGTGCACAACCCAGGCGGACTGAGGACTCACGGTGGAATCTGTGGCCGTCTTATGTACATAGCTTAACTTCTATCCGGCCGTACAAGTGCTGGAAGATATGCGAGCGCCAAAGGTACCTCGTACTCCCGCCGGAGGAAAACCGCGCAGCGGGGAACTGTCAGGTGGAGAAAAGGCGGGGTTAGCCCAAGCCGTCGCCGGTCTGGATTCCGTTCATGGCCAATAGCGGCTGGAGCCTGGAGGGGATGACTTGGTTTCGGGGGTTCATCTGATCTGGAGGCATCGGCCCTTCCCACAGCGCTGAGTGTGATGCTGCCGCAGGGGGGGAGGGGAAACACACAAGAGCAGTTGTCCATTGAAGCTACCGATATCATGCCTGGCTGGATCATCCAGGCGATTCGGACCTCGGCACCGACTCTTGGCTGTCTATCAGTATTAGTGGCAGGCTTCGTCCGGAGTCTGTACTCGACGGGAATTCTGCCCGTTAATTACCGTTAAGAATTCGCGCATACACGTTGGTTCTTCAACTAAGGAACAGTTCCAGGTACTTTGTCATTGGCGGAGGCCCACGCCCTTGCGTTGGTGGCCTCCCGTCTTTTGGCGCTCTGAGGAGCTTCTCTGTTGATACCAAAGCGTCGTGTTATCTCGCAGATGTTTTCGGAGGGGCCCTGTGATGCAATGAACAACAGCCTGCCGTCCTAGTCGGCGGTTCGCGCCATGCCACGTTCTTGAAACGCTGTATGCCGCGTGCAAGAGACGCCAGCAAACCAATAACGGCTTAACCCCGAGCACCGAGAGCCGGCGAGGGAGTTGTTTTGTTGAGCTTGTTGGCGAGGCATGTACAATAAGCAAATTGAGATCGCGCCTCACGGTTTATATTGAGGAGTATAGATCTGGCGGTGTGAAGCTCTTGGGGGCGCCTGGGTTTTCCTTACCTTCGTTGGTCGGATTAGGGTAGACAAGTTCTGCATGTCTCATCTGACCGCTCATCCACCGTTAGACCTCGTGGCCTCTTTCCACATTCATCGCTGTCCTTGAGGAAGAAGCAAGGAGACACGGCAAAGGAGCCACACACTAGCCTGCCACACTTCGAAGCTGGCTCACACCTCTCCCTCCGCGCCTCGCCCTCATGACGGCGCAACGAAAACGTCTGGACGCCGTGAAGCGGGTGGTTGTCCCGAGCAAGACTGCAGGCGCCGCCCTCCTAACCCCACCGGGAGTCAAAACGCCCAAGATAAACTGGGGTCACCCTCATCTAACTTGGAAGCTAGCCAGCAGACCAACCCGCCTTCCCCGTTTGCCAGACGTCACCAACGTAGAGACGCGCCGCTGGCAGCGCCCTCACGCGGTACAACGCGTCTGCGAAGCCTAGTCCCCGCACCACGTCCCCCCCGAGCGGAAACGCGGCGACGATGTGCGACAGGCAATGGAGGAGCGGGTAAGGCGCATTCACGTAGGCGCATGTCGTGTACCCGGGTACGGAAATGTCGGACAAGTGCGGCAAGGGCGCGCGGGTGGATGCTCGGCGGCTAAGCTTCTATCAGAACATGCGTACGCTGTTCCTGAGGTTCACAGGGGCCGCGGGGAAAGGTCGGTGCGCTATGTAGGAGGATCTCTCACAAAGAGGCCCTGGATGAGATCTAGCCTGGCTTTTCTAAGGACAACGTAGATGAGTCGCCGGTCGAAACAGAGGCGGTAGCGAGGAATACATACAGAATAAGATATATATATATTAGCCGGAAGTAACCGAGCACTGACGAACTCATTTCCCGGGCCAGCCAGTGCTCGATACGTTCCCGATGCAATGAACGGAACAATAGTGTCTAGACAATAGCGAAAACACATATAATCACCCAAGCCAGGAGCATTAGCAGACCTTATTCCAACCCATTAGTATGTAACAGCACCGCTCAGAGTATAACCTTGGACGCGACCGTCAACAACCACGCCGCATCCCGCCACACCCCGCCCTCCGCCGGCGGCGGCACTCGCTCCTCCGGGGGACCCCCCAACCGGTCTAGGAACCTCGTCGACGAGCACCTACTCGACGCCCCAAGGCCCCGGCCCTCCGCATCGTCGCCCTCGCCCTCACCCTCACTCTCCGATTCATCGTCGCCCTCCTCCACCGAGAAAAGCGACCACCCCAGCACGCTCGCAAGCCACGAGTCCTGTCCGGACTGGCCCCTCCGCACCAGCCTCCGCACCGCGGCCTCGTCGTCCACCGTCGCGGAATCCATCTCCAGCGCCTCGAGCTGCTCGTCGAGGTTCACAAAGTCCGGGCCGGGGATCCCATCATAGCTCTCGGGACTCTGCGACAAGTGCGCCTCGGAATCAACCCGCTCCATCGCGAGCCCGCGGCTGCCGGGCCGGCTGTGCGCGCGGCTTAGGGCGGGAGATTGCTGGCCATGCAGCGCAAGGTTCGCGACGCTGCCCCGCCTGCTGGACCGCCTGCTCGCGAACTCGCGCTCGCGCTCTAGCTCCCGGTCCAGCACATCCTCGTCGTCAGACTCCGGGGCCCGGCCGGCGGCGAGCGACGTCGAGCTCGCGCGCGAGACTAGCCACGCTTGGCCTTTATACTCGCGCGCCTCGCTCGACATCAGCGCCCCGGCCCGGAGGAACCAGTCACTGTCGGCGACCTCGTCATGCTCGGGCCTCCGGCGGCGGGGCGTCGCGGTGCCGGACGCGGCGCCGCGGTCTGCCTTGCGCGGGGCGGGGTGCGCGAGGTGCGTGGCCGACTTGCTCTTGGGGAGGTTCGTGCTCGAGAGGCGCGTGCGGGTCGAGGTGCGGGAGAGGAGGCGCGGGGTTGTGGGTGCGGACTTGCCCTCGAGGTAGGTGCGGGAGGCGGGAGCGGGGTCCGCGGAGTCGTCTAGGTCGACGTCGTCGAGGGGCATTTTGGAGGTCAGCGGGGCGAGCGACAGGCGGGGCAGGGCCTTTGCGGAGCGGGTCCTGCGCCGAGAGTGTTGATTGAAAGCCTCGTCCATGGCGGATGTCCGGCTGTGATTGGAGTCTTGGGTAATTGATGCTTGGAAACGATGCCTAGAGAATAATGGTGTAGATCCGGTACTGCGAGGACGATATGCGGCTTAAATGTACGGCGGCGCCGACGCTCGCGTGGATTTTGTCGCTCGGTATCCGGCTGGAAGCCGGGACGGGACCGCCGAATGCAACGGAGTGGCTCGATTCTGGTGAACACGAGCACGGGGGCGAGCCACGGGAGGGCAGCGGATCTGCGGCGGCTCCCGAGGTCACAGTTTCCGATGTCACGCAATCGGGAGGACCTCGCAGCAACGGTGATGTACTCTGTGTAAGCCCGCGAGGTCGGACGTGGAAAGGAGAGTGTATGATGCTGGGGAGAAGCTGCTGATATCGGCGCATTGAGTGTAACGTCATGCAAGCCGAGGAGTTCCGGAGCCCCTAATCTGCTCCGGCGTTGTTGAGTACGGTATCGATTTGGCACGTGCTACACTGTGTGTGTGTGACCCTCCTCTTGTGGACGACGTCCCTTGTGGGCGGGGTTTTCGCTTTTTCTGCGCTCTGCGAATCGCGTGCCAGCGATTGGCTGTGAAATGCGGTACTGGAGACAACGCTTTACTTTGGTAGCTAGTACCTAGTAAGTAGCTAACCACACGCTATAATGGCAGCGTCCTAGGTATAGCTACATTACCCCTCCGTACCACCCTAGCGACTCGTGGGCGCTGCATCCGTCATCGATTTTCACCTGGTGCCTTGTAGACGAAGTATCACACTTATAGCTCGAGTTGGGATACCTAGAGCCGAGACTCTGTCTGTCTTGAAACGAGGGTCTCATCGCTCACTCCAAGATGCGCAACCTTCGCGCCGTTCGACGCAGCGTGTGGGAGCACCCCGGCCCCATCACAGCCGTCTGCTGGGACCCCGCCAGCGACGAGGCGATATGTGCGGTTGGCCCGACTGAGGAGAGCACTTCCATAGCGCTCTATCGGGTAGCGGACAAGGCGTCGGAGGTGTAAGTATCTGTGTATAAACGTGTGGTTTGTCCATGAAAATTAACTCTTGGCTAGAACACACAAGTCGATAGCGTCGTGGGACGTCCAGATCTCCAGCCCAGATGCGCCAGTGGACAGGATCGTGAGTCTTCACCACTCAAGCGACACCCTCACCACCACGCTGGTCTTCGCAAACGGCGACATTACCATCGTCCGTGAGAGCGAGTCCCTCCACCCCGAGGACTCGGTCCACATCGAGATCGTCGGCTCCATCGACTGTGGCATCGCAGCCGCCAGGTGGTCTCCGGATGAGGAGCTCCTCATTGTCATCTCCAACGATGGTGAGGTCGTCTTCATGGGCCGCGACTTTGAGCCCATCGCGCAGACCATCATGACTCCTGAAGACCTCCAGGCCTCGAAGCACGTCTCCGTCGGCTGGGGCAAGAAGGAGACGCAGTTCCAGGGCCGCGGCGCGAGGGCTCTCAGGGACCCCACGATCCCTGAAAAGGTCGACGAGGGCGCTCCTAGTCCAAACGATGACGGGTCCACGACAGTGAGCTGGCGCGGAGACGGCGCGTTTGTGGCTGTGAACTCCGTGCAGGGCGGGACGCGGAGGGTGATTCGCGTCTACAGCCGGGAGGGAGAGCTGGATAGCGCGAGCGAGCCCGTGGATGGCCTGGAGGGTGCCATAAGCTGGAGGCCGTCGGGGAATCTCATCGCTGGTATCCAGAGGCGTTCAGATCGCGTCGATGTCGTCTTCTTTGAGAGGAATGGGTTGAGGCACGGGGAGTTTACTCTACGATCTTCTAGTGAGAGGATAAAGCTGGAGTGGAACTCGGACTCGACTGTACTGGCTGTGATCTTCTCCGACAGGGTCCAACTGTGGACCATGGGCAACTACCACTGGTATCTCAAGCAAGAGATTCCCCTGGGTGCGGCCGTCACTGCCTTCTCGTGGCACTCGGAGAGGTCGCTCCGCCTTTCCATGGCGACGAATGGTAGGCGTATCCTTTGCACAAATCCTGCTAGGCATGTGCTGACAGCTTCAACAGATTCCCTCGCACTCTCCGAATACATCTTCAACGCTGCGCAAGGATCTATCACCCCGCCTCATGACTTTGGCGCTGCCACCGTCATCGACGGCACCACAGTCAACGTTACTCCTTTCCGAACCGCCAATGTCCCCCCACCCATGTCTCTGTTCCAGCTCGCCACCGAGGGAAATGTCATCGACGTGGCTTACGGGCACGAGGACTCTAGTATTGCGGTCCTGCATTCCGCGGGAGTGGATATTTTCTCGTGGGCGACGAAGAATGGGCGGCGCGTCGCTCCGACCCTGGCAGCGAAGGCGCCCATCCCTCTGGAGCCTGCCAAGGAAGTACCTCTTCAGGTGTTCTGCTCTGGCCCCGACGAGTTCTGTGTGCTAAGCCATGCGGATGAGCCGTATCTGCGGACTTGTGTTCTCGACGCCTCCGCAAAGACGATACATTTCCAGGACCCTGTCCCGCTCTCCACGGGGGCCTCTGTCACGGCCTGCACCACGTCCAGCTTCGTGGACGATACTGGAACCAAGGGTTACGTGCAAGGCCGGGGAGGAAGTATACAGGAGGTCGCTTCCGGAGCTCTACGGTCTCTGTCGGCTTGGCTTCCGGCATTCATGCCCTGGAACAGGGTTGTTATGATCGACGGCGAACCCGTTGTCATTGGCCTCAACAGGAACGGACACCTCTACGCTGGCAGCAGGGTTCTGGCGAAGAACTGCACCTCCTTCCTGGTAACCCCCAACCACATCATCTTCACTACGAACAACCACTTCGTGAAGTTCATCCACCTTGACAGCATCGATGCTATGGAAGTCCCCGCCGACAACCCCGAGATCGACGAGCGGTGTCGCAGCATTGAGCGGGGTGCAAGGCTGGTTACCGTGATCCCGACGAACATGAGCCTCGTGCTGCAGATGCCGCGGGGTAATGTCGAGACGATTTATCCCCGTGCCATGGTTGTCGAGGGGATCCGGAAGCTCATTGACGAGAAGAACTACCGACGTGCGTTCCTCTCCTGCCGAACGCAGAGGGTTGACATGAATATCTTGCACGACCACCGACCCGCGCAGTTCCTTGCCAACGTTAACCTGTTCATTGACCAGCTGGCGGATGTGGGCCACATTGACTTGTTCCTCTCCGCGCTCAAGTAAGCCCATTCTGTTACCCGGCGTCCCTGTGCCTTATTCATCAGCACTAACTGTATATTAGGGAGGAGGACGTCACACAGACCTCGTCCAAAGATACGAAGCGTCGGAAGACTCCCGATACGAACGCTGCTACTAACGGCGACGTGAAGGAGGTCGAAACAGCCGACAAGGCGGAAGGCAAGGTGAACAGGATCTGCGATGCCGTGCTAAAAGGGCTGCAAAGCCGAAAGACGACGAACCTCCAAAACATCATCACCGCCCACGTGTGCAAGATTCCGCCCGCACTCGACGACGGCCTCAACCTCGTCGCGGGGCTCATGGAGGATGAGGCGGTTGCCGAGAAAGCGGTTGAGCACATCTGCTTCCTCGTGGACGTCAACAGGCTCTACGAGCACGCCCTCGGGCTGTATAACCTAGACCTCACGCTGCTGGTTGCGCAGCAGGCGCAGCGGGACCCTAGGGAGTACGTGCCCTTCGTGCAGAGCCTCCACGAGATGCCGGAACTTAGGCGGCGTTTCACCATTGACGACCATCTCGGTCGCCGGGAGAAGGCACTTATGCACCTGAAGGAGCTTAACTCGTTTGACGAGCTGCAGAAGTACATGGTCAAACACAGCCTCTACAAGGCGGCTCTGGCGGCGTACCGGTACGACAGCGAGCGACACGCAGTCCTCATGAGCTCATACGCCCAGTATCTCGAGTCCAAGTCGGACTTCCGGGAGGCTGGCCTCGCGTACGAGTCCCTTGGAAACTACCAGAAGGCCACGGCCTGCTACCGCTCCGCCGGCGCAACCTGCTGGCGAGAGTGCCTCTTCACCTCCCAGCAGCAGACGCCCCCCGTCTCAGGCGACTCCCTCGCCGAGCTGGCAACGGCCCTCTCCGAAGCCCTCTGGGAGGCAAAGGACTACGCCTCCGCTGCCACTATCCACGACGAGTATCTCTCGTCTCTCGAGATGGCCGTCAAATGCCTCTGCAAGGGCTACCACTTCGCCGACGCAATGCGCCTCGTCATCCGCCGGAACCAGCCCGAGCTCCTCGCGACGGCTGTCGATGCGGGCATTACCGATGCGCTGAGCAGCACTACGGAGTTCTTGGCGGACTGCAAGGGGCAGCTTAACGCGCAGGTACCCCGCATACTAGAACTACGCCGCCGCGCGGAGGAGGACCCGCTCTCCTTCTACGAGGGCGAGAGGCCCGGCGGCGCCGACGTGCCGGACGACGTCTCCATCGCGGCGTCGTCGCGCATGAGCACCAGCGCCAGTCTGTTCACGCGGTACACGGGCAAGGGTGGCAGCGTGGGGACCGTCGGGACGGGCGTCTCGCGCGCGACGAGCAAGAACAGGCGGAGGGAGGAGAAGAAGCGCGCCCGGGGCCGCAAGGGGACGATCTACGAGGAGGAGTACCTCGCCAACTCGGTCCGGAGGCTGGTGGAGAGGATGGAGGGGTCTAGGGCAGAGGTGGAGAGGCTTGTGTTTGCGCTGGTGAGGAGGGGGATGCAGGAGAGGGCGAGGGCCGTTGAGGCGCTGGCGGCGGAGGTGGGCGAGGGGTGCAAGGTTGCGATTGAAAAGGTGTTCCCTGTTGACAAGGTTGAGGTGGCGGAGGGGGGGGAGTACAGGCCGACGGGCGCGGATGCTGTTGTGCATGAGATGGTGCAGAGCCAGGGGAAGAAGCAGGAGCCGCCTGTCATCTCGGAGTTCAAGAAGCTTACGCTATTGGGGTAGAAGTCGGTAGGCCGAGAGCGAGGCATGAATAATAAAAAGAACGGCGAGTGACGAATCATCACCTCTTTGTGAGCAACTGTGGGGCAGAGGTTCCCTCCGTGGGAGTCTTTATACAGTGAGATATACATACAAATTTAAAGTACAAGACGGCATCTAAGGTTTATAACCCCTTCAAGCGCACCTCCCCTGGCCGCCAACTCAACCCCCTCACGCAAGCTTGGGCTTGTTCTTAGCCATATGAGCACCAAGCTTCTCCAACATCTCAGTCGTAAGCACCGGCTGGCCGAGCGCCCTCCTCTCCTCCTTCCTCTGCCTGTTGAACTCGTCCTGGGGCGTCAGCATCGTCGCGAGACCCTTCTTAGCCTCCTTCTTGGCGTTGGCCTCAGCCGTCTTCTTCTCGAGGTACCACGGCTCGTGGCGAGTCCTGAAGCGCGAGTAGCGGTTCCTCAGCTCGTGGACCAGCGACTCGGGCATGGGCGGGCGGAGCAGCGTGGGCACAAAGGTGGCCTCCTGGACGTCGGAGCGCGACGTGTCGGCCTTGGTCTCGACCTCCTCCGGGTCCTTCTTTTCGGGCCATGGGATAATGGTGTTCAGGCCGGGGACGTAGCGGTCCCACTCGGTGGTCTTGGTGAGGCGGTCGCGGCGAACGTTGGCGTGTTTGAGCTCCCGGATTATGACGTCGCGGGTGATGCCCGTGGCCGGGTCCGTGATGGGGTGGACGAGGCGGACGGCGGAGATGGGGACGCCGAGGGGGACGGTCGAGTGGTTGGGGTAAGTCTGGCCGTTGTCGATTGCCTTGCCTATGAGCCACTCGGGGGACCTAGTGACAATCTGCGGGAGAGCACGTCAGTTATGGGGGCGTTCTCAGCCGAGAAACCACGGGCTCTCCCGGCGCTTACCTTTGCGAACTCCTTGAGCTCGACGGTGCCGGTGGCGGCGTTGACCGACGTAATGGTGTCAATGTTCCCCTTGTCGTGCCCCTCCAGAATCACAACCCTGTCCCCAGCGACCAGGTTCAGGAACTTGGAGCCCCCCGCCCACTCACACCTCGCCTCCCTCTCATGCGAGCGGAGGAGAAACTCTCCCGTCTGCCTTCCCGACCGGGTCATCTCCCTCGCGATGCCGTATCCCTGCTCGATGGACCGCTTCGGCGCCAGAGGGCCCAACTCCCAGCGCTCGTGGCGGACGCGGCGCGACTCGGCCACGTTACGGTTCAGGTCCTCGATGGCGTTCTTGGCGCGGCGGATGCGCTCGCGGTATTCGAGACGGTGGGCCTTCTTCGTCGCTGCCGCCATGCGGCGGGCCACCTGCCTCTCGGCCTTGATAGTCCTCGTGACAAGCTTGTCCATGGTGGTGGTGTGCAAGGGGAGACCCGGAAGGGTAAAGGGGCGACCGTCGGGGTCTTTGTCGGGAGGGAAGAAGGTCGTTCGTTTATTTCCCCCTCTCTGTCTCGATCTGCTTCGTGGCCGGTGGCAGTTGGGTCTGTTGGCGTGGGATCGCGGCCGCCTGGTATGTCCTCGACCTGGTCTTCTGCCCGGAGCGTTCGCTGCCAAAATTTCGCGGCTCGGAAGTGAACTCACGTGCAGCAGGGAGCTGCCGGGGGGTGCACAGACCGCGAGCGTGTCGGGCCGGGGTAAAAAGGAGCAGCTGCTTCCAGATGCCGGACCATCACTGCCGCTGCGGAGCCCATGTGGATCACCGTTGGGTCCGCTACTCGACCTCCAATTTGCTCTAGACACGACCCAAGGACTGTAGCACCCACAAGGCTTCATTCAACCTTTTTTGCAGCTCCCCTGGGCCGTTACTTACGCTCTGGGAGCCGAGCCTCCATAGGTCTTTGGGAAAGGACACGAGGCTGGCCGAAATCGGGAGGACTTCACATGCGTCGCAGCGGGCGAGGGCTTTGTACCTCGTTCTTTTCGAGAACTTGGCCTCAGCTCGGCGGTGCCATGGTGTCCGCCCGGTCCTTGCAGGTACGAGGTGTCGATGCCTGAGAAAACGTTTCCCGACCAGGCTCTGCGGTAGTGTTAGCGCCAGATCAGACCACACGCAGTCATGAACATCGCTCGCAGTCGCCATCCGCTTGCTTCTTCGCAATGCCGGGACACACATGTCAGCCGCAGCTACTCTGCAGTGACATCAACTCTGTTTCGTCCGCCCGAGTCTTACATTTCAAGGACGGGCAGCCCCTCTCCACGAGGCGGTGTTTGTGGCTGCCGACAACACTGTGGTCTCGGCTAATATGTCAGGGCTTCGTGTTCGCGACGGACTCTCCGTGTTCAAAGGAGGGAGGGACAATCATAAACAAGCATTGGTCCCCTGGTGGGCTCGGCCTCGTTCGCGCGTGTCTGAATCGGGCTGCCTCCCGGACCCACAGCGACCCTCCTTCATTCGGTACTGGTCTCGAGGTACACTGTCGTCATCTTGGCGGTTGACTAAGCGGGCTCTTGCTCCAGGACGCGTGGATGGGGATAGAAGGCGAGAACTGCTGCAGAGAAGGGGATGTGGTCGCGTCTTGGCCGCCCCCAAGAGTCTAGTGTCGCCCGGATGTAGAGCCAAGAAACGTCCTAAATAGTTTCCTCTCTGACGAGGTGAATCTCACCCCGTAAGACGCGGTCAGGGTCCCGGCTTCGGGAAGGTGAGGTACCTCGTACGTGGCCCTCGCCCGTGGCTCCCTTGCCATTGGGCGGTAGCGTGGTCGTATGGGGCGGTGCCGTTAGCGGGCGGTGGCTTCTGTTGGAACGGGGATGGTGTGCTGAACGTGCCTTGGCCGTGCTGATAACCCCATCCGGACGCCCTGGTCGGTGTACGAGTACAGTACCCCGGGCCTCGATGTCAGCTCGCAGAGAGTGAGCCGTATTCAGGGCGATGCCAGAGAGGGCGTAGTTCCGGTTCCTGAAAGGTGGGTGTGCTCGGTGATCCACTACGTAACATCTATCTCTCGGTGATCCCCTGATAGGGCCGGCGGTTTTCAGGAGTGGTGACGCTTAGGAGATTCTTTGTCCATAGAGGCCTGGCAGGACCACCGGGCGCGACAGAGGCGGAGAGGAACGTGCCTGGGTCCTACAGGTGGGACGGGCTAGAAGTTGGCCGCGGCGCCTAGGGTCCTTAGGCCGGAAGGACTCCGACAGTGGGCGTCTCCAGGGGATTCCAGGGCCAAGACCGTGCCTTTACTGGCCCATCCCTGCTGTGTCGGCTCTCTGGGATACATCCGATACAGTGTGGTTACCAGGTCACCTGGTCATCTAGGACTCGAAGCCGCCAGGCAGCTGCAGCCACCACGGCCGCTCACTGGCAAAAGCCCCTTTCGCCGTGCTTCCTGCCTGCTCAGCACAGTATTTACACACGCCTGCGTTTGTACCTTTTTTCGTCGCCCGGCATACCAGAGACACCACCTCTCAAAATCGCCCTCCCTTCCCCAAACACAACCTCCCTCGTTCCCCTTTCCTTCAAATCAACACCCTCAGCCCGCGTCCCGACTCGATCCACTCCGCACCAACAGCCTCCATCACCGCGTCAATTGCCCATAGCTCTCGCAAGAACCGCCGCATAATCAGACACCATGGCCGAGATCCGCCGAAAACTCGTCATCGTCGGCGACGGTGCCTGCGGTAAAACCTGCTTGTTGATGTGAGTTATCTCCACCCTTGAAACGCGAGGCAGCCATCCTCGGGCGGTCGTCGCCTGCTCGCCCGGCATCTCTCAAAACGGCTCCCGCGATGCAGTCCTTTTGGTTCTTGTTGATCGATCAAGATGGCTAACGAGACGTCAGTGTCTTCTCCAAGGGCACCTTCCCCGAGGTACGCATCATCTCCGCCTGAGCTCCCACGCCTCCCATCTGCCACCCTTGAGTCCTACATCATTCACACCCATCATACCGCCCCTACTCCGCTGTCCAACCGTCTCGACCGGCTCGCTGCTGCCGGTGCTCCATTTCCCCGAACCCGCTCAACTCGATGTCCCCCCCCCCCCAAGCACCGCCATTTACCTTGTGATGCTCAGGTCGAGCTTCCGCTTGACGCAGCGGCTAACAAGCCACTTTTAGGTCTACGTCCCCACCGTCTTCGAGAACTATGTCGCCGATGTTGAGGTCGATGGCAAGCACGTCGAGCTGGCCCTATGGGATACGGCTGGTCAGGAAGACTACGACCGCCTCCGTCCCCTCTCTTACCCCGACTCCCACGTGATCCTGATTTGCTTCTCGATCGACTCGCCGGACTCACTGGACAACGTTCAGGAGAAGGTCGGCGTTGGGGCCTGACGCAGGCAGTGTTTTCTGCGCTTCTCATATCTGGGTTGAAGCCTACGGTTTGCCTTATTCCTC